>BQNB010113991.1:0-21835 GCA_026074375.1 Tanacetum coccineum
GTTTTCTATCATTTGGCTTGTATCGCTCTTTTATCTTCTGATTGTTTTATTGCATGTTTATTGTCTTTAGAAATGATTATTGTCACCATAAAACCTATGCCAGTCTCTCAGGCTGAAAACCCTCCATCATCACTAGAAAACATACATAGCATAGGTTTAACAAGTAATTAGAATTAACTTAACTAGAGTAATTAAAATACTGACATAATATAAGGCTAACGACCTCGCTCTTAGTGTTTGACACCCTACTTACCACCCGATCGGGTACACTGTCCGTTAAAGTGTTGTTTTAGGATAAGTCGGCTAAATATAAATTTAAAACTTGGTAATCAATAAATTGACCCTTCACGACAGCACATCAAGTTTTTGGCGCCGTTGCCGGGGAGTGAAAAAGTTTAACCTTTATATTAGTATTTCTAACCATTAGCTTAGAATAATTTAATTAGTGTAATTTAATTTTGTTTGCATTTAATTGCTTTGCATGTTTAATTGTTTGTTTAAATTTCTGTATTATTTAAGTCATCTGTAATATTCTGAGTCGAATACCGAATACGACGTATTCAATTTATTGGATACGTCGTATAATTTTTTTCTAAAATAATACAGCGTGTTCGACTCTAAACCTCCGTACGGCATATTTATCTATTTGACCATTTTCTTTCCTAGCAAATTTATTTCAGGTTAAAATAAACGACCCCAACATTACTATGGAAGCGTATATCAGGCTTGAGGAAGAAAAAGCTCGTAGGTGTGGTAAGGTGTATAACTAGGAGACTGCTACGTATGGTAAGATCTGGTATGATGAAGACGTTCACGACCACGGTTCTTTTGAAACTGAATTTCCAGCTATAGTATTTAATGACGCGTTAACATCTGAAGTAGCACTCTCATGTGAACCCACGATAAGTCCTCTTAACGACGCTAAAATTGACTTTAGAACATCATTTGACGAATCCGACGATGAAGATTACACAGTAATTTATGACGAAAATTCATTTTCCTATAAAATAATTTATGTCAACAATCTGAAAACGGATTCTAAAAATGATAATGATAAAGTCAATATGCCTTCATTTCCGTCACCCGAGCCTGAGGTCAGTTATTCTAATGATTTAGACTTCTTTGAAGATTTTGAAAATGAATTTCCAGCCATTATTTACAATGATGCTCTAACGTCTAAATTGGATTTCTTAACTAAACTTACTATAAGTACTCAACATATCAATGAATTTAATTTGAAAGATGAAACATCATTGTCCAAATGTAATGAAGAGGAACAAAACGTTCTATACTTTAATGATTTATTTCCTTTTAACGTGATTTATCCCGATGATTTAAAATTAGATATGGACAATGGTAATGATGAAATCAATATTGAGCAACCTTCGGGGTATGTCTGTCATACCATTACCTAATGTAATAAATGTCAATGCACAAGGGTCAAATAAGCTTTTAGAAACAAGTCATGATACATCTACTAAAAATTTCAAAACTGAAACTTTTATCAAGAAACTAAATGTTAATATCATGACTTGTAATCTTCTTAACAACGAGATGATTTTAAAGCTTTTTAAGAATTTATATGTGCCGTTTGGCACCCTGTTCGACCCCAAGTTGTTATATAAGGATGGGATTAAATTGGGGCAAGTCGAACTTAACGACTAACTGAAACAAAAGTGCTTCCCGAGAGACAACCCGGTCGTTTTTAAATTGTTTGTCGCATTTTTAATTGTTTGCACGAGTCTGTCTTTCCAGACACTCCATACGGCGTATCGAACCCCTCTAGATACGGCGTATGGACGTGTTTAGATGTTATCAGTCTTTAAACTCAGTAATTTAATTTCCAGTACTTAAATTGTTTTTATAGGAACCATACGGTGTATCCTAGGGTTTGGGATACGGCGTATTGATCTCTGTACAATTGTGTGTTTAATTGTTTTCCTGCATTGTAACCATTGTATAACCGAGATATGAAT
The DNA here is from genome assembly GCA_026074375.1 of Tanacetum coccineum. NCBI lineage: Eukaryota > Viridiplantae > Streptophyta > Magnoliopsida > Asterales > Asteraceae > Tanacetum > Tanacetum coccineum. The sequence goes on from BQNB010113991.1 coordinate 1,977, forward strand.
CGCACTTTTGTCTTCTAAGCTTTTATGCAGGATCTTGCTATAAGGAAAATCGACGATATGGTATACTCTAAAAAAGACATGTGTTGAACTCGTACGAGCATTCTGAAGCCTCGTCAACACACTTTTGGGGAGTTCCTCAAATTGGAAAATCATCCCGAGCAACATATCAGGGGAGTTCCTCAAATTGGAAAATCATCGTTCCTTCGAATAATCGATCCTTCCAAGAACTCAAATTGGAAAATCATCCCGAACAACATATCAGGGTTTCCCATTCTCTTTAATTATTTTATCTATACAACGAGGACGTTGTATAATCTAAATGGGGGGATGGAGAATTAGAACGCCTACTTGTCCTTTCTTTTTCAAATAATATGCTATATGCTTAAATTATGCCAAGTTTAAAATTTTTTCTAGCATAACTTTTGTACAAATTACTAGTTACATGACCTCGCGCACTATAACCCTTAATTGCAAATTGTGAGAATTAAGCCTATTCCGTTTCCAAACGTTTACTAAAAATTCCACAAAAATTATGAGTGTGCTGGTGATGTAGTGGACTTTAGAACTTGGATTGGTATATCACTCGAGACCACAACGATGAGTACTATAGACTTAGATGGAGAAACACTTTTAACTAGTAAATTTCTAGGAATACACCATAAAGCCTAAATGTTGTAAAATTAACTAACTACACTGGTTAGTTAAATCCCATGTATCCCTTTGCTTACTCTTACTATAAGAGTAAGATCCCCTAGAAAAACCTGTTGAGCCATTCCTGTCTTTTTCACACCATATGTTTATTTTGTTACACCTTTACACCTTAGCCTACCCTGTAGATTAAGCCTACTTAATCAAAGTTGCTACCTGCTTTTGTGTAAAGTTTTGTATTTCCTGTGTCAAAGTGAAATTTTCTATCTTCGGTTAGGTCGGGAAATTGCACAATGCAATGGAAAATATGTAGCTCGTGTATTTTGCTACTTTCGCGATTATGTATTATGTCCGAAGATGAAGTGTTAAAGGAAAAATTATCCGGATGAATTATGATTGTGAAGACAGTGAAATTGCACCGAGGTTTATGTTATAAAAAAACGAAGAGAAAATGCATCAAAAAAGAGAAGGATGATTGATAGTCGGTTCGCTAAACTTAAACCGATGAAATACTTGGAAGGATCGATTATTCGTTGATTTGTGGATAAAAATCAACGATGTATAGTTTTGTATAAAGTGGCCGATATCACCACTTTTGTAAAAGTATGTAACTTTGGGATGTTCGGGAAGTTGACCATTATGGGAACGCCAACTTATGTTGTCTTTGTCATTTCTATGATCGAGGCATTTGTATATATTTTGAGTCTTTATCATGGAACGGTCGGGAAAAGTTACTAGCAACTACCTTATTTGTTCAAGCTTAATCTATTTGTTTTGTGAATTTTATTTAATAACAATTCGCTTCCCATTCCTAGCAATTAACCTTAGGTTTTACTCAAACGAGGTTGAGATCGAGTCATGCATATCTATTCTGTCGTTATGGCCATGTATGCGTGATTCAACCACCTTGTTGGTTTATTACTTTTAGTGAAAGTTAGAAGATCCCTACTCTATATTGTTCTTCATCCTAACCCTTGGTTAAACTCGAATGAGGATGTGATCGAACACACATGTCTATTCCATCGTTACGGCCGTGTATGTGTGCTTCAGCTGCCTTGTTGGTGTGGTACTTTTGGTGAAAGATTGTTAGAATGATCTACCTTAGCCTTATGATAAAAAACCCAATATACCTTTTGACTTGTTTCTCCTTATCTCTAGTGGTGGAGACGTGTATCCTTGCCAAGCATATGATATGAAGCTAATCACGACCAAGCAAATGAGCGTACCAATTAAATGTTACACCCTAGATTAGTTGAGTGATCTGAGTGTTTTCATTTCCATATTTCGTGAGGTGCTTGGTCTTGTACAAGTAATTAAAACAAAAGAAGTGATTAAACAGAAAAATTCTTAACTTTAGTTAGGATACATTTTCAATATAATCTAGAGTCTACTTGAGGACAAATAGGATTCAACTCTTCCCAAGAAAACGCGTACTACCAAGTCCCAATACGGCGTATCACTCTTCTACAATACGCCGTATCCAACTGGATAGACATTCAAATATACGGAGATATTTATATTTTGGAAATGAATATTTTATTGATTATAAACTTTGCACGCACTCCAAGGGAAACACCCTAATACGCCGTATTGGCCTAGCCCAATATGGCGTATCTAGACTTTCTCTGACACTATAAATAGAAGACTCAAAAATGAGTTTTCAGTGTGCAAAATCATATTCTTCATACCACACACATGAAAGACAATTTTCTAAAGAAAAGAAGAGCAACCAAAGGTCAAGCATCGATCACGATTCCATAGAAGACACCGTGTAATTCCTATACTCTTGTAATCATTTAATTTTTGGTATCGTTCGATAAAACGTTTAGTTTACCTTGGTTATTTGATCACGCTTGTATAATTACAATGGTTATGGGCTAATACCCTTGGGTATTAGCCATCTTAATGAAAATTTAATGTTTGGTTTGTTTTAAAATCGATTTCTTAATTTATCGTTGAAAGTTTAATTATGTTTATCACATGATACTTGTCTACCTGTTTGAATATGCGACCTATCATTCAACTGGGTCTAGTTACGCCTAACAAGTGAGCTAGATACTGATATGCCATTATCGTAGACGCGTTTTTTTTTGGGTAATTGGGGGTGGGGGGGGGGGGGGGGGGGGGGCTTAATTGGGTTTCTTGGTGTATAAAAGAAAACACATATGCATAGTTAGAGTTTAGATTAGAAAATCATTTCTCATAGTTAGTATTCATATTTTCAAGGTTATTCTGTAACTTTTTGGAAATTTTTTGTTGGGGTTTTTAAAAAATTTTAATATTAAATTTTTTGATAGTTTTGCAAGATCTTGTTTTACTATTCTCATTGTTCTTCTTAGTCATTTATCAAACTTGTTTTCGCATAAGTTTGTAGTATTAACATCTTAAATTTCTATTATAGTTGTACTTCGATCTATCCAATATAAATAAGGTTTAACAAGCATAAGGTAAGATCTGTTCAGAAGGGTCAACAAGTGGATATCAGAGCTTGTGAGAAACTTTTGTATTAGTAGAAACTCTAACTCTACTCATGATCTGATAGTCAAAGAAAAGATGGATCACAATCAGAAACTACCCAAACGGTTATCTGCACTAAAAACTTCCAGTATTTCAAAAAGCTGGAGAGTATTGACTATGGAAAGGGGGCTTTTTGGGAGGTGGGGGGATGCGGAACAATACCTTACTTTCACTGATCATGCCCTTTGGGAGGTAATAGTAAATGGTGATTCAGTTATACCAGTTGCATCAACTAGTGACGGTGCTGAAGGTCCTATTCCTCCTAAAACTATTGAACAAAAGCTAGCAAGGAAAAATGAACTAAAAGCAAAAAAGCACTCTTATGCTAGCCATTCCTGATGAGCACCTACTAAAGTTTCATGCCTGCAAGGATGCAAAGTCCCTATGGGAAGCTATCAAGAATAGGTTTGGAGGCAACAAGGAATCAAAAGAAGATACAGAGACCATTCTCAAGCAGGAATTATGAATCTTTGCCTGCATCAAGTCAGAAGGATTAGACAAAACCTATGATAGATTTCAAAAGCTCATTAGTTAACTTGAAATCCATGGTGAAGTTATATCTCAGAAGGATGCAAATCTGAAGTTGTTGAGAAGTTTACCATCAGCTTGGAACAATATTGCTTTAATCATGAGAAACAAATATGATCTAGACACATTGAGCATGGATGATTTGTATAATAATCTGAAGGTGTATGAATCTGACATCAAAGGCCAAACAAGTTCAAGCTCAAATTCTCAGAATGTGGCCTTTGTTTCCTCTAATAACTCCAGTAAAACTAATGAAACAGTTAATACTACTCATAGTGTTTCTTGATGCTAGTTCTAGGATCAAGTCTTCTAATGAATCATATGGTTGATGTCTTGTTCATTGTTTTCTTTTCTTTGGCTAACAATCTAATGCCCCACAGTTAGACAATGAAGATTTGGAACAGATTGATGCTGATGATCTTGAAGAAATGGATCTTAAATGGCAAGTGGCAATGCTTACCATGAGAGTTAAGAGGTTCATAAAAAACATGAAGGAAGCTAGATTTAAATGGCAAAGAGACTGTTGGCTTTGAACAAGCAATGGATTGAATGATACAAATGCCATAGGAGAGTCATGGTTCACAAAAGAATGCAATGAACACCAAGGAATCAGTGGGATAGAAATAAGAGATGATCAAAGAAGAATGCACCAGTGGACACATTAATACTAATGCTTGGTTATTCATGATGGGATATGTGGTTATTGAGTGGCAGCTTTCAGGGTGAAAGAAGCATCCACAAACTCGCTCTAATGGCCTTTACATCTCAAGGCTCATCAAGTTCATCAATTTCAGTCTCTAGATGGTCATACTTGACTCTAAATATTGTTTAAAATCATATGAAGCTTTCTCAATAATAGTTTGATAAACAGCGTTGAATCTCTTAATTAAATTATAATCTAGAAATAATAGGTTATCAAATGGGACTAGAATCATTAGAAGCTAGGATAGTTGTTCATGAAAAGAATGAAGCTGTTTATGAAGAAAATATTGAATTTTTAAAGTATGATGTCCAGGTGAAAGATATTTCTATCAAAGACCTTAAAAATCAAGTTAGAGAAGCTTTAAAAGAGAAAGATGATTTAAAACTTAAACTAGAAAAAATTTGAAGAATCATCAAAGAATCTAACTAAACTGATTAATAGTCAAATAAGTGCTAAAGACAAACTTGTGTCTTGGTTATCCTATGGTCAAAATGAATGAGAGTATGAAATGAATACTATCTTCATATGAATGTGAGTGAAGTGGCTCATAGTATGTTTAAATGTGTTTAACAGTAGAGAAAGTGATGTGGATTTTTTTGTTAATTTTTAATCCACTAAATGATAGATTCAAAACAGATGAAGGGTTTCATGCAGTTCCCCCTCCCTACACTGGGAAATACATGCCCCTAAGACCTGACTTATCTTTTGCTGGGTTAGATGAATATGATTTTAAGTCTGCAGTGAAAAAGACTACCACTAGTGGTTGCCTGGAAACTGAAATAGTTATATCTAAAGACAGTAGGATAGTGTAGAATAGCCTAAAATTGTTAGGGCCTAGTGTGCTTTATCTGAAGAATGGCGACATGATAAATGATAATGATAGTGTGTTTAGAACTATATTTGATTAGAAAAACACAAAGTTTACTAGAATCAATTTTGTTAAATCTAGTGAGAATGTGAAATCTGTTAATAAGGAAAACACACATAGGCAAGTAGAGTATCCTAGGAAAAGTCAAAGTCCTGGGAGTAATAGAAGAAATTGGAATGGGATGATGACTCAGAAACTAGGGAATGGTTTTGAGTTTACAAAGAAAGCTTGTTTTGTATGTGGGAGTTTCAACCATTTAATCAAAGACTGTGATTTTCATGACAATAAAATTGTAGAAAAAAAAAAATAACTAGTGTTTTGGGGGGAAAATATAAGGGAAAGGTTAATGGTCAAAAGTGAGATTTAGACCAGTATGGGTAACAAATGCTCAGAGGTGTGAACCACCAAAATATATTGACTCACCCTCATCATAAAGGAATTTTTGTACCAACAACAATTGCAACAAAGTCAGGACAAGTGCTAGTTAATGCTGCTAAGCAAAGCTCTCCAAGAGCAGCAACATCAATTAGTACTGCCAGACCTGTTAATACTGCTACCCCTAAACTAAAAGTGAATGATGCATTACCTACAACATATTCTTATTTTAAAGCACATTCACCAATAAGAAGGACTTTTAACCAAAAATCAGCAACTAAAATTAATAATTTTAATGAAAAAGTTAATACTCCTAGGGTTAACAATGTAACTACTGTTGGGCCAAAAGCAGTAGTTAGTGTTGCTGAGGGAAATAGGGAAAATGCTGTTAAGTCCTCAGTATGCTGGATTTGGAGACCAACAGTAATGTTATTGACATATCTCCAAAGATAGTGGATCATACATGCTTAAAAGATTTGACTATGTTGATCTACAAGTCAGACTCAAGTCAACAATGGCTTGGGTCCCCAAGAGAAATTAATTCTCTTATTTTGAGTGCATGGTAATCCACAATATACTTTACAGGATCAAGGGATTTTTGACAGTGGATGCTCTAGGCATATAAAAGGAAATAAGTCATTTCCTTATAAGATTATCAAGAGATTGGGGAATGGTGGATTTGTTGCATTGGAAGAAGTTCCTAAAGGGAGGTAAAAAGTACTAGAAAAAGAGTTAAAATTTAGACTGGGAATTAGACTTTAAAAAGATGTATACTTGTAAAGGAAACTTATGATTTAACCTTGTCTCTGTCTCAATATATGTGTGACAAGAAAAACAATGTTCTTTTCACTGAGACTGAATGTCTTGTTCTATCTCCTGACTTTAAGCTACTTGATGAAAGTCAAGTTTGCCTTAAAGTTCACATGACATGACAAAATGCTACAGTTTCTTGATTCTAAATGGAATGTTGTTTCTTCAGGAGGTTTTTGACTTGTTATTTTGCAAAGGCTATAATAGATGAGTTCTAATTTATGGCCCTCAATAAGAGGCTTGGTTCATTTAAACATTTAATAACTATGAACTTACTTTGTGAGGGGAAACCTTGTAAGAGGTTTGCCTTCAAAGCTTTTTGAAAATGACCATACTTGTGTTGCTTGTCAGAAGGGAAAGCAACACAAAGCCTCTTGTAAGACCAAGCTTGTGAGCTATATCAGCCAACCCTTACAAATGTTACATATGGACTTATTTGGGCTAACATCTGTAAGGAGTATCAATTACAAGATATATTACCTTGTTGTCACTGATGACTTTAGTAGGTTTAGTTAGGTTTTTGGCCACTAAGGATGAGACTAGTGGGATCCTTAAAACTTTTATAACTGGCATAGAAAACCAAATAAATCATAAGGTTAAAATCTATTAGACGTGACAAATGAAACTGGAATTTAAATATAATGCCATGAATCGGTTCTTTAATGGGATGTTACTAATTTTTATGGGATTGAACGAGATTATAGAGAGGGGAGTTTAGTGTACCAGAACTCATCAAACAAATGGAGTTGCTAAAAAGAAAGACTAGGGGACACTAATAGAGGCTGATAGGAACGATGCTAGTAGGATTCATTTTTACCTAATACATTTTGCGGCTGATGTGTGGTGATGAGCTGTTAATACTGGATTGTTATGTTCGAACATAGGGTTAGGTTTTAGTGACCAAGCCTCATAACAAGACACCTTATGAACTATTAATGGTAGACCACCTAGTATAAGCTTTATGAGACCTTTTGGGTGTCTTGTGACCATTCTTAATACCTTAGATCCCCTAGGCAAATTTGATGGTAAAGATTGATGTGGGGTTCTTGATTGGATTCTCTATAAATAGAAAGGCTATTAGTGTATTTAACACTTGAACTAGGAAAGTAGAGGGAGAACATGCACATTACTTGTCTTGAAACAACCCCAATGTGCAAGGTTGAGCCAAGGAGTGGACCAGGGGGGGGAATTGGCTTTTTTTGATAGTATTTACTAAACAAACCTCTATAATTATGAGCCAACATTTCTATTGGGCAATCAAAAACTAATGGGAATGCAGGTATCAAAGATATTGTTGATGCAGTACCTACTCAACAATATATTTTGCTACCATTACTTTCTGATAGTCCACATAGCTCAGAGGATGTAGTTGCTGATGATGCTGGTAAAAAGACTACTGAAGAACCAGCAAATAAGGGTGAAAGAATAAATGGTAAGAAAAGGATAGAAAGAGCTTAAATAAAGAAGGTTGAGGGTGACAAGATATGTACAGGATTTGAGAACTGAATTGGATAATTTGCTTGTTCAACAAAAGGAAGGTTATGCTAATAGCACTAACAGAGTTTCTACTATTAGTCCATCTGTTAGTGCTACTGGGGAAGTTTTGATAATGCTGATGATCTTCCAACTGATCATCTTAGCCGATTCAGAGGATACTATAATCTTCTAAATACTCAGTATATTTTGTGGTGCATTTGATTGATGATGATGAGGGTTCAAGGGCTGACCGCAACAAGGTTAGAAAACACCATGATTGTCATTCCTTTTCCCATAACAAGAATTCTAACAAGGATCATCCTAAAGACAGATCATTGGGGAGACATAAATTTCAGCTACTAACCAAGGAGATGACCTCAAGATTCCTGAAGAACATGCTATGGTCAGTTACATTAACAAGCAGAGAAGAACAAATCACAAAGATTATTAAAACTGCTTATTTGTCTGTTTTCTCTCTCAAAAAGAACCCAAGAAGGCGATTCAAGCTTTGGCAGATCCAAGCTGGGTAGAGGCAATGCAAGAGGAGTTGCTATAGTTTAGATTGCAGAAGGTTTGGACATTAGTAGATCTACCTAATGGCAAAAGGGCCATTAGGAACAAAATGGTTCTTAGAACAAGAAAGTGATGAGAGGATTTGTAGTTAGAAACAAGGCAATACTGGTGGCACAAGGTTACACCCAAGAAGAAGGCATTGATTATGATGCGGTTTTTGCTCCTGTTGATAGGATAAAAGCAATCAGGTTATTTTTGGCCTAGGCATCATTTATGGGGTTTATTGTATACTAGATGGATGTAAAGAGTGCCTTTTTATATGGTACTATTGAAGAGGAGGTGTATGTGTGCCAACCTCCTGGTTTTGAAGATCCATAGTTTCCCCCCCCTGACAAAGTTTATAAAGGTAGAAAAAGCTTTATATGGTATCCATCAAGCTCATAGAGCCTGGTATGAGACCTTGTCTACATACTTATTAGAAAATAGATTTAGAAGAGGCACTATAGATAAGACTTTATTCATCAAGAAGGACAAAGGTGATATCCTGTTAGTGCAGGTGTATGTTGATGACATCATCTTTGGGTCTACAAAGAAGTCTTTATGTGTTGAGTTTGAGCAGATGATGCACAAGAGATTCCAGATGAGTTCTATGGGGGAGCTCACTTTCTTCTTAGGGTTGCAGGTAAAGCAGAAAGATGATGGAATCTTCATCAGCCAAGACAAGTATGTGGCTGATATATTGAAGAAGTTTGATTTTGTCACTGTGAAGACAACAAGCACTCCAATTAAGACTAACAAGGCATTGCTCAAGGATGAAGAAGCTGAGGATGTGGATGTTCATTTATACAGATCAATGATTGGATCATTGATGTACTTGACAGCTTCTAGGCCTGACATAATGTTTGTTGTTTGTGCTTGTGCAAGGTTCCAAGTTACTCCTAAAGTCTCACATCATCATGCAGGTGAAGAGGATCTTAGATACTTGAAAGGTCAGCCTAAATTGGGCCTTTGGTATCCTAGAGATTCACCATTTGACTTGGAAGCCTTTTCTGATAGTGATTATGCTGGAGCTAGCCTTGACAGGAAATCCACAACAGGAGGTTGTCAATTTCTTGGCAAAAGGTTGATTTCATGGCAATGTAAAAAGCAAACTATAGTTGCCAACTCCACTACTGAAGCAGAGTATGTTGCTGCTGCTAATTGCTGTGGACAGGTGTTATGGATCCAAAATCAAATGCTTGATTATGGGTTCAATTTCATGAACACCAAGATTTACATTGATAATGAAAGCACCATTTGTATTGTAAAGAATCCGGTATTTCATTCTAAAACCAAGCACATTGAAATAAGGCACCATTTCATCAGAGATTATTATGAGAAGAGGCTCATTCAAGTAATTAAGATACATATAGATCACAATGTTGCTGATGTACTTACAAAGGCATTTGATGTTAGCAGGTTTAACTTTCTGATTGCTAGCATTGGATTACTTAATCTTTAAAGATGTGTTTGTTAGATTTATGATTGGTGTGGTTTGAAGATGGTATTAGTGATGAATTTAGAGTTAAAACTAGTAGTTGTTAAGGTTATTAATGCTGTAGATACTTGTCCTTTAGGTCAGGATCTCTGGTGTTGTGTGTGCGAAGTTAGTGCTGCTAGGCAAAAGTTAGTAATGTTAAGCCAAAGTTAGTACTGCTGGGTTACCGTTGGAGTTACAACTGCTAAGCAAAATTCTTGGTCAATAAACAGTTTCCTACTATTATAGGTTTCCTTTTTTTACCTATATAAGCGTATTCGACTACATCAAGATCATTCTAATACTCTCGAACACTAAAACGCTCTCAAAATTCACAAACCCACTTCAATTTATCACCGACTCCATAAATTAATCATCAATTAATCATCTATGGCGGATTTGAAGTTTGTTGATCAACACAATATGGTTGCTTGTTTGGAAAGAACAGAGGGGAATGCTGATTTTCATCAGATAGTGGACTTCTTGAATGCTAGCACTATCAGGTATTCTTTAACCATAACCTTCCTACTATCTATGTTTCTATTATTGAGCAGTTTGGGCTACTTGCTAAGTCTAAAATAGTCAATAATGAAACGCAAATACATGCCAAGGTTGATGGCAAGACTATAGTAATATCAGAATCATCAGTGAGGAGTAATCTTCACTTTAATGATGAGGATGGTGTTACTAGTCTAACAAATTCTAAAATTTTGGAAAACCTTGCATTGATGGGATATGAAATTGTTTCTGATAAACTTACTTTTCAAAAAGCTTTCTTTTCCCCTCAATGAAAGTATCTTATGAATACTATCTTACATTGTCTAAGTTCAAAATCTACTGCTTGGAATAAGTTTGTCAACTAATTTGTTCAGCAGTTATTATGTTGGCAAAATAATCAAAGTTTTAATTTTCTAAATAATTTTTGATGGTATGTTAAGAATCTTGGATTCCAAATTCTAAAAAGTTTCTGATGTATCAAGGTTTTTACAAAGTTTTTTGAATAATCAAGTTAAAAATCTTGCAGAACCTTTTAATGATACTTATGAAACACCTACACATACTCAAAAAGTTTTTGCTAATATGAGAAGGAAAGGCAAAAGTTTTTCAGGAACAATTACTCCTTTGTTTGCATATATGTTGGTACCACAAGTAGTTGAGGGTGAAGGTTCAGGATAACCCTTTGAACCCCAACCACCACCTTCAACTGCTCCTTCCTTTTAGGAAGAACAAGTTCTTGCTGTTGCAACATATGACCCATAAAAGACCCAAAACCTAGGCAAGCCAAAAATGAGGTCGGGCCAATGAGATACATCAGTTAGTTGGTCCCCCTGATAAAGGTAGGTGATGTCGGCTGCGTTGCATAAGGAGTTGGGTGACAGAAGTAGATAAGGAGCTGCCACTACTGCTGCTAGCTTATTGCAAGACCAGGACAGTGGAAAATCCTTATGACCCAATCCATGGCAATAACTTAATGTGCCTCTTTCACAGGGAATTGGTACAACGTGGTAGTCCTAAGTTCAAGAAGCCATGGGGGGTAACATGTACTTAAGACTAGGGTTCTAAGAGGGTACCTACACTTCCTAGGTTCACTTCTCGCTAGGACCCGGTTACATAACTAAAGTGATGATTAAAGGAATTAAACAACATGAAATTTGAAGGTAATGTACCACCAACACCCTTGATTCACATCTCCCAGGAGGTCAAACACACCTGGAAGTGATGAGGGCAGATGAAACAAGATAAATTGACGGATATTATTACAACCTTGTCATAGAAGGTAGAAGGATTGGAATCTGATCTCATGAAGACAAAGAAGTTGTATGCTACTGCTTTTAAGGAGTTAATCAACAGGGTAAAGTCTCTTGAGGGTGAGTTAAAGTTTTAGAAGTCCAAGTATAAAAGAAGGAGATTGACACTTGTTACCTCTGTAGATGAAGATGATTTCGTTGTAGAGGATCCTTCCAAACAGGGGAGGAGTCTGATAGAAGAAATGGATTTGGATGCTGGAATTTCATTGGTTCCTCCACATGTTGAAGTTTAGGGGCGGTATGGATAGAATTTGGAAACTCAAGAAGGTTTTGGTGATGGTCAAGAAATTGCACAAGTTTCAACTGCTGGTCTAGAAGTTACTACTGCTGATGCAGAACTTAACACTGCTAGTACATTTGTTAGTACTGCCAGTCCTTAAAGAAATGCAGATACTACTGCTGATGATTTAACCATTGCAAAGACACTTATGGAGATCAGAAAGAGTGCTGCTAAAGACAAGAGTAAGGCTAAAATGGATGAAACTGAGTCTCTAAGGAAGATGAAACAGAGAGAGCGGGTTCATATTAGCAGGGATGAAGAAGTAGCTCAAAAGCTACAAGAAGAGTTTGATGCAACAGAAAGAAAGAGAATGGCTCAAGTGCATCAAGCAGCTCAGGGGTTTACAGATGACGAATTAGGATGATGTATTGGCTAGAGTTGTAGATCGATGAAGATTTTGTTCAACAGTTACAAGCAGGTGAAAAGTGTAGTAAAGAAGATTTACCAATGAAGCTTGTAGAACTTGTCAATCAAAAAAAAAAAAGTTCTTTGCTCAACAAAGAGCTGAAGCTAAGAGGAACAAGCCAATGACTCCTGCTCAACAAAAGGATTACATGTCAAATTACATCAAGAACCAAGAAGGAGGTTACTCTATTAAACAATTGAAGTCACTTTTATATGAGCAGGTTAAAGAAATCTTTGAAACTACTATGAGGAGGGTATAATATTTTGTGCCTATGGGTTCTAAGTTGGAGGTTCAGAGACTAAAAAGTGCAGGTCAAGAAGTTTTAGAAGAGCCTGTTAAAAGACAAAAGATTGGAGAAGCTTCAGGTTCAGGTGAAGAACAATCAACAGAAAAGGAAAAAGAATTATCAAAGAAGACTACCCAAAATTATTAGGATAGTTGCAGTGGAAGAGCTGGTTATTCAAACCCTTTGCAGTTAGGTATCCAATCATAGCTGTGGAGGTTTACTCTGAAGGACACAAGAAGGATTGGAGAATTATAAGAGTTGGTAACCAATTCAGAAGATATCATTTCTTTGTGATATGTTGAAGAAATTTGATAGAGATGACCTGGATAAGCTTTGGGATTTGGTTAAGGAGAGGTTCAGTACAACAGAGCCTACAGATGATAAAGAGAAGGAATTGTGGGTTGAACTGAAGAGATTGTTTGAACCAAATAATAATGATATTCTATGGAAGCTTCAAAGGTATATGCATGATCCTTTGGTATGGAGGATTTATGATACATGTGGTGTTCACCATGTATCTTTAGTAAGAGGACATGATATCTTCATGTTGGTTGAGAAAGAATATCCTTTAACTAGAGGAACACTTGGATTAATGATGGTGGCTAGACAATTAGTAGAAGCAGATAGTGAGATGCCTAGAGAACTTTTAAGACAGATCTTCTATCAAGCAAACACACCAAGGTAGTAAGGTGTTTGGAAGCATCCTCAACATAGAAGTGATAATGAAGAAACTTGATGATTAACAAGATAAATATCAAGTTTAGGGGAGGATTATTAGGAATTAGAGCCTTCTACAACTTAATGTTGCTGGTTTAAGTTTTTGTTGTTGCTGAAGATTAGAGAAAACTGTCTAAGTCATTAGTGCTGCTAGTGTAATAGTTAGTGTTGCCAGTATAAATTGTTAGTACTGTCAGTTTATTAATACTGTTAGTTATATAGTTAGTACTGTTAGTATAAATAGTTAGTACTTCTAAAGTGATATGCATAAGATATATTAGGAATAGATATGCATTGATCACTTGACATGTTTTGTAAGCCCATTAGGGTTTCCTTGGTGTATAAAAGGAATCCTATGGCATAGATCTAGATATCAGTTTTTATATTAGTATTCATAGTTTGCATAGAAAACATAGTTAGTATTCATAGCTATTTCGTAACTCAAAATAGTATTTAATATATTGAAAGTTTACTAAAGATCTTGTTTTTACTGTTTTATTGTTCTTCTTAGTATTGCAAACTAGATTTCGCATAGTTTATGATATTCTTAATCTTAGTTTCTACTATAGTTGTCTTGGATCTATCCAATATAACTAAGCTTTAACAAGCTAAGTAAGATCTGTCAAGAAGGGATCAACAAAGAATTATCAACATTTATGTATCTGGTGTTTGATGATGTTCTAAGGTTCTTGTTGGTAGGTTTGTAGATGTTCTTAAAGGTCTTTTCAATTAGAGCCATTGTTTTTTGAATTTCCTTGTCATTAAAACATGGGAGAACTTTCGAAACCGATAGATTTGGAGATAGAGATATGATTGTGTAGATCCCCTAGCCCTTATCTCGATCGAATCCTCAGAGAAATCCGAGCCTTTTCTTAACATGAAAACAAAACTCTAACTGATGCCTGGCTCCGTATAAAAGAAATACTCAGAAATTGTCATCCCCCTAGAGAGATAGATAGAGATCTCACCAAAGGCAATATCATAAAAATCTTTTATCATGGTCTTAACGAAATAACCCAAGAAGTTCTTAATGCCACAACTGGTGGTATTTTCCTATATAAAACACCAAATCAAGCTTATCAACTTCTTGAAGACAAAGTCTTACTCAAGCTCGATTGGGCCAAAAACTAAAAAGCAAAATCTTCTCTAAAGAAAACTATAGCTTTCGCCGATGAAGGCAGCAATAATTCTGACATTGACAAAATTATGGCACGAATGGATGCCATGACCATGAACATGGACGCTTAGTACAAAGAAATCCAATTTCGTTCAAATCACTCGACCCCTGATTATAACGACGATGACACACCCATGTCTCGTAAAGAAGAAGCAAAATTCATGCAAACTTTTCGTCGTACTTACTTTTTATAATGATTACCGCGACCGTGACTCAAATCGCGATAATTGGCGTTTAAGCGAAAGAAACGATTACAACCGAGACTACTATCGATCCAATTCTGATGATATAACCAGTATCCAAAGACAATTAAGCGAATTCATAAAAGCTCAACAATTGACCAACTCTTTTGTCAAAGATACTGATGTTCGCTAAAATACACATCATTTATAACCCGGAAAACACTATTAATTGGACTAAAAATGCTAAAATATGCTTTATTATATTGCAAATATGTTTGTTTGGTATTTTTATGTCTTGCAGGTAAAAGGATTGAAAACGGTGCAAAAACGGGAATTATCGGGCTCAATTTGGTCAAGTCTAATTATTACTCAAGCCAAGATGAAGTCGTGAAAAGTCCTCGAGCATACCAGTGGAAAGAGCGCGAGAAAACGAGTCCAAAGGTGCCTTCGGATTTTATTGGGCCAGCCCGTACCCCACCTAATGGGCCAGACCAGCCCATATTATCTTTAGCCCATTTTGCCTAAGCCCATATAAATGGCCCATTATAGTTGCAGAATGAAATGAATTGGAAATGAAATGGTTGCTCACGTGCCTTCTAATTAATTCAAGGATGCATCACATGCCTCTCCACTATTTTTTTGAGCCAATCATCTCGCGACACGTGGCCTCCCTTTATTTACTATCAAATGATACACGGTTGAGAGATTGAAAATGAGAATGCGTTTTAATGAGATAAGATGGACACGTGGAGCTCAGCCATTTGAGGATTTCATATCATTCTTGTCACTAGTCCACGTGTTCTCGCACGATTGGTGGATCTAAATTTCATGTATACAAGGTAGTTATCAAGCCAATGATTAGCTTCATGATGAAGCAATCATCCAGTGCAAAATGTCTCTTTTACCCCTCGATCTATACCTCCTATTGGCTGGCCTCCTGAAAAGACGATTATACCCTCACTTTACTTTTCTTATTTAAAGATGTAACGAATTTCAGTGAGGGATTATTAGTTTTTAGTTTAGAAAAATTTGGTAGAATAGTTTTTTTTAGCTTATTTATTCATTATAGCTTATTTTAGATTTTTTTTGTAAAAGTTTCTTTAGCTTATTGTACAAGATCTTTGCTTATTGAGATTAATGAAAATGTGTTTGGATATTGGTTAGAGTGCTTATTACTTATGGCTTATTCTTTTTTTTTCTAAATTCTAGCTTATCAAACATAAGCTTATCTCTGGCTTATTTTTCTCAGCTTATTTAGATCTTATGAGGTACTCAAATAAGCCATATCATAGCTTATTCGAATAACTCTTATAACTCTTTTATAAACCACGTCAAATAAGCCTATAAATAAGATGTTAAGCTTATGCTTACTTCCTAAATAAGCTGTTTTAGTTTAATTCGTTCCTAGCTTATTTTCATAATCGAATAAGCCTTCTTGTAGCTTATTCGATATAGAACTAAGCTTATAGATCAGAAATAAGCTTTGGATTAGCTTATGGAATCAAAATAAGATTCAGCTTATTTAATTTTATTTTTTTTACTTTTTCTTATCTTTGGTCCGAATAAGCTATTATAGCTTATTTTCCAAATCATCTTTCCTCCTTGCTTATTCGTATAAGCTATTCTAAGCTTATTTGATTTTTAGCTTATTTAGGAGTCGATCTTGCTTTTCAAAAAAAAGGAGTAGATTTAGCTTGATATATTAGTCTTTGTTTCGTATTAATAGGAAATTTTTTTTAGTTTTGAGCGATTAATGTTTTATTGGAATGTTTTCACAGTTTCTTTTTACTCGTTTGATTTGTAGAATCCTTTTCAAACAATAGATTTTGATTGTTGGGCCTTGGCCCATTCGTTTTATAATAACTAGAATTTGGAATTTTTGCTAATCAGTGGTATAAATTGTAGTTTAAATGCTAACAGTTTGTGACTTATTTTTGTTTTGCGATTTTGGTACCGGTCAACTCATGAGGCGAGGAGCTTAAGGGTTTATTTAGCTAGACCAAATTTAATTATTTGCTTTAGCTAAATAAATCGGGTGGTATTCATTTATTTGCGGGTCTCCAATTCGGTTCAATTTTCTATCCTTTTTCAATACTTTAGTGTAGCTTTAGTATAAAATATTTTGCTTTGCTTATTTGATCATTATGAGTAGCGAGTAGTTTTATTAGTGCTTGTTAAGTGAAATTGTGAATTGGGATTTAAGTGTGGATTTGAAAAAGGTTTAATTGATTAATAATTTTGGATTATTTAGATTTGTGGTTTAAATATTTTGAAGGGCAAAATCTGGAAAAATAGTTAAACTACACATCTAGTAATTAATATATTTTTAAGAGGATTTTATCATAATAAGCCAACATTGTGAGATAAAATTCTCTTCTAAGGACATTAATTCGTTAATGAACCTTAATTCACACTTAATGAACTTTTCACATCACTTAGCAAGCATATTAGTCATTTATATCTTTTTAAGCATTTTTGTCATTTTAGATCAATTTAGTATAATCTTGTAGTTATAAATCTTTAAATTAATATTAGTTTAATTTTTAGTATAAAAACAATTTAAAACCAAATTTGAATGACAATCAAGCTCGATTTATAACTTGAACGTAGATTTCCATTCACCTCTCACCGAGGAAAACGATACCCGTGTTGATTACTTATTATTCTTTCCTAAGAATAATTTGTATTATACTTAGCTTGCGTATTATATATGTATTTCTATAAATATATATTATATATCGGAGGGTTTCATTTGATAAACGCGTGTAAAAACGACTAACATCAAAATGGCGCCGCTGCCGGGGAGAGGTGTAGCAATTTTTACAGGATTGTTCGTGTTCGAGCCTTGAAGATCCTTTCTTCGGAAAGTTTATTTTCGTTCTTATAAAAAATATAAAAATCCAAAAATATTTTTCTTCTTATTTTTATTTTTTTTCCTTTTCTTTTATAAATATTGAAAATACCAAAAATATTTTTTATTAATATTATCTTTATAAAAAATTTCAAAAATAATCTTCTCTATCTTCTTATTCATTTAATTCTTATCTTCTTTATCCTCTATTCCGTTTAATTCTTTGACATGTCTTCGTATAACCATTTTGGTTGCTCGTGGTGTGGAGGTCCGTTTAATGGTGGAAAAAGGTTTAGGCTGTTATAATAAATAAAATAAAAGTCAAAAAATTATAATTCTTTTTTTTAAAATTTTCTTTTATCATTTAGGATTGTTAAAAATTAAATTTGCGTTGGTAGGGTTAAATTTGTAGAATTTAGTTTTTTAAAGAACGAGATTTTAATCCCGTTATCGTTTTTAGTGTTTTAGTTTTAATTACTTTCGTTTTTAGTGTGCCTTTACTTGTTTTTGCATTTTAATTATAGAAATAGAATCAAAAAAAGATCATTGAATCATTCAAAAATGGGATCACGAACTTAATCCTGATTCTCAATTCACACCTCGTCGGGACACGACCCGGGAAGGTTTTTTAGGGTTTTACTTTGGTTAAAAGTAATTTCCTTTTAAAAAGCCTTACGAAATTCTTACTCTTCTATAATTGATATTATCTTATTATATATTAAGTGGTAATCAAAAATCAACAAGAGAATATTCAAGAATTGATACTCAAACTTATTAATGATTTGCAAATTCTTAATTGAATTCAACTAAAACAAGAAGAGCAGGCAGCTAAATTAGTTCTCATTATTGGAAGCCTCCTATTTTCTATGATGACGATGATGTCGATGACGAGGAAAGTTCTATTCCTTTGAGAGATATTATTTCTAAGCTTCCTCTGTCAGTTACAATCACACTCGTTTTACCAACTATTGAGGATCCCAAGGACTCTCTCATCATGGGGAATGTGGAACTTAGCACTATTCCGAAAAAGGAATCGGATGAATTCATAAAGTCTAGTGTTGAGGACCTTGTTCCAATCCCATGTGAGTCCGAGGATACATCCGGGAGTGATAGTGAGTGCATTTTACCTTCGTGTGATGATATCACTCCCATTAATGTTTATGAGGAAAAATCTGTGACCTTCTCTAACCCTCTTTTTGATTCAAATGACGATTTTACCTCTAGCGATAAAGAGTCACTATCCGATGAAGACGTTCTGGAAGACAATTTTAAAATTTACTCGAACCCTCTTTTCGAATTCGATGACGAATACATCTCTAGTGACGTAAATCCTATTTTTGATGAGGTGTTAGACAACATCGAGAGTAAGGACTCTTATGTTTCTAACCTTGATGAGCCGGCTTTGTTAGTCACACCCCTTTCCAATTTTAATGAAGATGAATGTTTTGACCTAGGTGGCGACGTTGACGACATTGAGCTTCTACTTCACCATGATCCATCTATAAGCGTTGTTTCCATTCTTGAGGGGTTCACCGATGAACCGCCTCTCGAAGAGAATGATGATTTATTTGATTTGGAATCAAAAGAAAATGAATGGAAGAAGATTTTGTACGATGCTCCAATTAGTGATTTGAAGATTATGGTCAAAATTTTGACCCCGAGATTCTTGAGAAAAAATTTTCTCCTACATATGTGCGCTCACCCTTTAAGGATCGCCATTATCTTTCATTCACATTTGTTATCTGGATTTTTCTTCCTTATTTCACTTATCCGGTGGTTTCTCCTTTTCTTCTCTCCTCTGGGAGTGAGGATATCATTTTTGACCCCGGCATCTTTGCTTTTCATTTTTTTGAGCCGGTGGCATATAAATGTCCAATGGAAGTTTGCTCTTCCACGTGTTTCGTCTCTAATATCACGATTATATAGGGAGAGTCAAGCTAGAGACTCGCACAAAAACAAGCGCTTCGTGGGTGGCAACCCATGCTTATCCTTAGTATTAGTATAATATTTATAAATAAGTGTGACATAAGGAGGCTCGCCTCTTCCATTTCTCATGCTCGTAGTTTTGTCCATTGTTCGCTCGATCTTCAATCATTTGCATGCTTTTATATGGGAATCCGATATCCTAGATCTTATTGATTAACGTTTATATATTAGCATAATTAATAAACGGCTTTAGATTTGCGTAGAGACCCCTT
>BQNB010113992.1:2463-21835 GCA_026074375.1 Tanacetum coccineum
AACAAACAGGTCCTAGGTGACTTAATTAATTTGTCAAATTTTCAATTAAGTTTTAATAAGTTGTTATCAAACACTACCTTAGATGAGATGGGAGTGGGAGGGTCCACGGTATGACGTAGATAGGTAGATATAATAGTTTGTGAGTCAAATAGTTACCAACTGTTTGGAGGGTAACGTGACTTTCATTTAGGAGTGTACATTTATTTTAGAGGTGCTTTGTATATAATAGGTAGATAATGATTACCGTTGAAGAACACCCTTTCTCAATGATGGACAAAATAATAATCAATAAATAGATGATAAGGTATGAACTCTTCTGTACTAATGATCACATTATATCAATTGGAAGCTTATGTTGCCATTCACGCAACAAATCAACTAGACAGTCATCCTGCAAAAGATAATCACGAGGTTTATGTGAGGTGATCAACAGTTTTTACATGGAATATGCAAATATAGATGAGTGTGCAAAACCTGCAATTTTATATTTGGGATCTATATATAGCAGGCAGCCTAACTAGAGATATATTTCTTTGCATTGAGCTTGTTTGATAAGTTAAGAATGTATTGATCCATTTGTGCTCGTGGCCGGGTCAAAGACGAACTCACTGTAAGATGGAAACCTTAAATACAAATCACCTTTCAACAAGTAGTTGGAAATCAAAAGAATATGTATCAGCAAGCTTACTCCGGTTAAAGCTAAAAAGTTATTGTCCGAACCTCGTATCAGATAACTTGTTTGCTTTCTTTTGAAAAAGATAAAAAAAATTATGTTCGTATTTGGTCCCTGAAGTTGAATAGTGGATCAGGCGCTTGATTTTTGCAAAGAAAAGCAGGCAAGTTGTCTGCTTGTTGCAGCAGCCATGATTTCCCCTAAAAATAAAATATGCCAAATTCTAAGCTTCACCTTGTTTTCAATGTTATTTGATCGCAAGTGGTTATCAACATTTCAACTTCTTATATAGGTGAAGTTAATATACATATAGTATCTAACTATGTGTACGAGTTGACCGTTGAAATTGTACTTCTGGAATACATGAGATTTTGATTTTGGGGTACAAAAACATACACTCGAATACCAGCATCAGGATGGCACCCGTGGGTAATAGACATGGGTACATCAAACCCGTCATCCGCACCCGTGATTTTTTTCTCACCCGCCACCCACCCGTCACCTACCAGTGGGTACAACTTTTTACTCATACCCATACCCGTGGGTAAACCCATAGGTTTGTTAAATGCAACAAAATCAAAAACCAACTAAGAAACTAGGTAATAAGTATCAATTTTTTAAATACCAAGTTCACAATATACTTAATGACATGTTTTAAACTAAAAAATTAAACATCATTACACCAAATCACATACATGTATTGAGATGTATAATGCATATATTCATATTCATCTTTTTGTCTTGAAACTCAAAGAAACTGTTTACTGTGTTTCCTAATGATTTAGATAGTTATTAAATATATACCAACAACCTCATAAATATTTAAGTAGCATAATAAATTTTACTTTAACAAAAATAGGTTAAGGAGTACATCCATGGGTATTTTGGCGGGTAAACCCATAAGTATCTTAAATTGGTACACCAGTGATGAGTATGCATTACCCGTCACCCACCCGCCATCCACTGATGGGTACAAATTTTCACCCACGACTCACCCACGGGTGAAAAAATGACAGGATTACCCGCTCATTCACGTGTGCGTATCCACGGATTATGGGTTTTTTCTCGCCCATTGCCATCCCTAGGCATCACCATCCGAGAGAGCAATGGAGGAGAAAGTGTACTGAAGAATCGTTTAGCAAGAACCCAACTGAGTTTCCTTCTCTAACAATTTTACAAATAATCATATAATTTTATACATGTTTTTGTTGAATTACTTGCGCCTTGCCACAAAACGAGAAAAACTGTCTTAAAAAGAACTTGATTCCGACGCAGCGCACAAGCACGTGAAAACCTTGTTTTAGGCATTTTTACAAAGAAACGAGTCGATGCACGGTTTAGCGGCACAATTTACTTCTTAACATGCAGGGGAAATTAAATGTAAATGTGCATACACAAAAAACCCGATAATCTCATGAGAATACCATATTTCCAGATAGCAAACTGAAGTTTGTTTCTGCAGTCCTTAATCACTATTTACGACAAATTACCAAAAAAAGAAACGAAACCAATTTGATACAAATTAAGTCAAACAAAAGAATGTGTATCTGGTGTAGAATCATTTCTACACAACAAACATAAATATCTGCTAAATTTTTGTCTAGTCATGATCCGGATTGACATGATTAAGCAAGCAGTAGTAGAGGGTCCGACCTATTTAGGAATTCACATGTGTGGTGCTTCTGTCTGGGGTCCAGGACGAGCGTTTAACAATGGCTGCAAAGCTTTTACAACAATGCTCATATTTGGCCTAAAATCTGCTTCATATTGCACACACAATGCTGCAACAGCCGCCATCTATCACCATTAAATGACAATCCACGCATTAGTATCTCGCTCACTTTCATCATCAGACTTCAATTTTATATAAATGCAAAACAAACAAAAAAACTATAAAGATTCACTTATACATCAAGGCAAAAAAAATATATACCTTGGCAACTGCCTTGGGTGGGTATTCACCATTCAGTCTAGTGTCAACACACTGTTTCACCTTATCTTCACTAAGTTTGGGTGTTGCCTGACATAACAATATGTTATTAACAAACAGTTTCAGACTTATTTTGAAAAGAAACTAAAATAGCAGAGTAAGTAGCATACCCATGTGACTAGACTCTGTTGACCACGAGGCAAAGTGTGGTCAACTGGCTTTCGACCTGTCAACAGTTCAAGAAGAACCACTCCAAAGCTATAAACATCACTCTTTGAGCTCAACTGTCCAGTCATCGCATATCTGTCAAAGAAAGTCAAAGTTTAATATCAATGATAGCTCACATGGATTACAGCCATTTGGAATATTATTAGGTTGTCTGTAAAGTAATCCTTTTGTTATTAAATTAGTGGCTGTTCTCTGGTTTTGGTGTTACAAAGCACTTACTTGTTTCTTTAATCTAAAATACCGCTTAAAATAATACATATTAGTATATACTTTCATTTTGGCTTTGTCTTGGAGAGCAGTGGTGCACCATGAACCGTGACTCACTTTCACGTTGGTACATTGTTTAAGCCAGACAATGAATACTAAAACTTAGAACGGGTTTTGGAAGTCTAGCTTGGATATTCAAGAACCAAAACTATGAAACTCGGAAAAGTGTGGTCCTATTTGTAGTGTTTTCTTTTCATTTACATCATGAAAGCCAACACATATTTCACTTTCAAAACTCTCGATAGCACTTGTTAAGGAAGAATGGTCACGTAACATACACATGTAAATTGGATTCCTTAAAAGGTCGTGCAACACTACGGTAGAAACTCAATGTTCTGCTACAAATTAGCAGTATTTTTGTGACTTAAAAAATGCTTGACAGCAAAAACTATCAAGCAAAGAAAGAATCAGGCATTATTAGACTTCCATTTTTTAGGAGATTGTTTAATGATAT
This sequence comes from Tanacetum coccineum, assembly GCA_026074375.1. Lineage (NCBI taxonomy): Eukaryota > Viridiplantae > Streptophyta > Magnoliopsida > Asterales > Asteraceae > Tanacetum > Tanacetum coccineum. Next base: position 6,016 of record BQNB010113992.1, read on the forward strand.
TCCTTACCAATTATGTTAAACCATGATATTTTTTACAATAATAACAGACACAAGAATATAATCTTCTTATGAAACTTAACTAGATATTCTTACTCCAGAATATTAAAATAAAAAATCAACAGTCGGTCCATATTCAAGATAAAAGAGGATATCAAACCTAATTCAGCTTTGATGGGTTTTTTATCAGTTACAAAGTTAAAAATCAGTTCAGGATAGACTTCAAAAGAAATGATAAACTTTTTTTTTAAACATATATAGCACCGCTAAACATGAAATTTTAGGATGGTCTTGCCATGTTTAACAAAAGTGTAATTATTTACTTAATTAATTCGAAGCATGCTGTGCATGAGACATGAGTGAATGCTTAAGAATCTGACCAAAAAAGCCAAAAAGGCATCATAAAAAAAAAGCCATGCCTTATTTGAAGCATAACAAGATTGAAATTAAGAACTTACTCAGGTTCGATGATAAACCAAGAGGTGCCCAAGACACTAGTAGAATGAAGGCGAGCTGCCATAATCAGGTGCTTGGTTTCTGAAAGATCAAAATCAGCTATCTTAGCCAAATTCATCGTCAAAAAGTAGAACATTAACTAGACTATTATACTCACGTTGGATTATATTAGCTGTGCCTTTCATGGCAAATATTACTACACTCCTTTGGCAGCACCAACAGCGATTTTAACTCTTTGAGACCATGACAGCACTGGTCCTGGCTGTGCACCTTTAACTCCTTTCCTTCCTGATTCATAAGTAAAAAAAGCAGGTTAACACGTGGCTGTGATATGTGCATATAAGAACTAACATAATTAAACAATTAATATATATTTTGGCTGGTCGGTAATACAATTGAATGTAATTATATCAGAGCTAACGGTAATACAAATCAAAACGCTTACCGTAGCAGAATATCATGAGAGATCCCGTTTAAGCATACTCGTATGCTAGTACTCTTAGCCACACCATCAACACAATACCCGAGTAGCCGACCACATGATCATGTTTAAAGCACTTGACACCATAGAGCCTTGTCGCATACGGTAAAACCTATTAGACAGCCAAAACAAATATTGCAACCTTATTTTGGCAACTTTTTAACCTTCAATGTTAATAAACTGACACACTCTTATCTAGGCAAGTTATTTAAGACATACCTGGCCTAGAAATTCTTGGTCTGGTTGCTTACTGGAGTCTAACTTTTTGATAGCTGCTGCCTGCCCACTTCTCAAAACACCATGGTACACTCGTCCATATGAACCCTCTCCAATTAAAAACTTTGTACCAAAATTATCAGTTATTTCTTTCAACTCATCCACTTGAAGAGCAGGGACGGCAATAGGTTGGATGGCTACAGCCTGTGTGTCCTTTGGTGCAGCCTCAGTGGCACGATAACCTGCATTATTTCCTGAACCGATGACCTTTTGATGAGTCCCCGTTTTTTAATTATAAGATAATCGGCGAGTTAAACTTCCTGATCCACCATACTTGGATATTTCATCGTCGCAAACATTACTACTTGCAAAAATGAAAACTAACTCAAACACCACATTTCCAAAATTACAGTACAATGGTTACACAACTTAAAACTACAGTGTCTTGTGTTGGCAATTTTTGCATATGCAAAACTAGTTTACCAACGATAAATCCAAGCATGATGCCTCCATTTTGGGGTTATAACATAAATCCTCTTGAATCAAATACTACATACAATCTTGTTTAAAATCTTTAACGTTGTTCTCTTTTTTATTCGGTACAGTAATAATGGAACTTACATTGTTATCGAAGTTATTCTTCTCTACAACTCAAACAAAACTTATTACCTATGACCAGTTAGAGCTAGTATTCTACAATTTCTACATCTCTTTCCTAAAGAATAGAAAAAGTCAATAGAAAATTTTAGTCTTTTACTCTTAATGTCAACTAGCAGTGAAACACAATTTCCAGTGACTCACCAAAATTCCAAACACAAAAGCAATATATCATGTTAAAATGAACATAACCAACAGTCTCATAAATGAACATGTGACTAAACAGCAAGTTTTGTGCAAAGCATATAAGCAACAGTCTGAAATAAAGAATCACCTGCTGCATTATTCGTCACGTACGGTCCATTATCATACGACTTGTGCATATCATCTTCTCCACAACAGTTGAAGCAACTCATGATTACTTTCCTCTACTCGCAATTCGCACGAGTTTTCAACTTCACCTTAAACCGAAAACTGACTCTATACAGAAACACAATGTTACTTTATTTTACATCAATAAAACACACGAGGCCGCTCTTGACTATGACCAACCCCACAAGCTTTTAGTTTGATAAAAGACACTTATGTAGATACCATAAGTTTCTCTCTTATAATAACTACTACTACAACAAAATCTAAGTAGAAAATAGACAGGCCTGCAAAATTCTTATAATATACCATCAAATATCACACCTTTACATCATCACTTAACATATCACAAAATCTAGTTAGAAAAACACCCAAAATATAAAATTTCAAAACTTTAAACACCATATTTCCAAAATTCACAAAAAAAACATAAAAACTTTGAAAAAATAAACAAAAAACACACGGTTGACTAAAAAAATATCAAAATTGACTTGATCTACTCACAAACAACATCAGATCAATAATCAAAAACACACCCACAACAAGAAAGATCACAATCTTTATAGCCAACAGCAACTCACACAATTATTTAAAAGATCAAAAACAAAGGGTATCAATCAAAACTAAGTAAAGATTGCAAATTCCTTGAATAAAACTTACAAAAGATTTATGATAGTTTGAAGTGGGATGAATCACGAAAGAGTATGAATCGCTTAAACAATGAAGAATAAAAAAGGGAACTGTTTTTCTTTTTGTAAGTAAAGAAAGTGAAAGACAGTGTTTATGTGTTAATGTGATGTGTTCTCTTGAATAATTGTTTGGCTAAAATGCGGCAATTGATGAGCAAACCCGCGTAGGTTAGAAAAGTGCTTTGCAATTTGCCAAATGGTCAACTATGGGGAAAGAATATTCACACGCTATAAAAAAGTCGTTGAATAAGATGCAAAACTTTTTGCATTTAATTCATAGCTCATTTAATAACTAAGACTTTGATGAAAGACTTGTTGTTTATCAAGTCATTCTAACAAGTCTTTCATCAAAAGACTTTTTGTAATAGTAAAAAGTTATTCTTAAGTTTTCCCATTGGAGATGCTCTAACTAGAAAAATCAACTTGTCAAGATTACTCATAAATATCAAGGTTATAAATAGCGTGAAGCGTAGCGTGGTGGCATAGCCAAGCCTTAAGCTTTAGCGTGAGAGTCAGTTCGTCATAGCGTTTTTAAGTGCGTGACTCCAAGCGGCAAAAAAAAATTTTAAAGAGTGGGTCAATATAATATAGCTACTAGGCTTAAAATTGAGATATGAGTCACAAAATCCATGAAATCTTTTAAAAGTTTTCAAAAAAAGGCCCGATATAGCGCGTCTTATATCAGTGCTTCATCACGCTTTAATGCACGCAACGCTTAGAGACGACGCCTTGGACCTGACTTCTGTAACTATGGTAGGTCACGGCCTCACGCTAGGACGCCACTATAACGCGCTTTTTAAAACCCTGAATAAGATACAGTCAAAGTAATTACTAACTGCATACATTTTTTTTATTTTTTTTATAACTACTAATAACAGTCAAATATGAAAGAGGAGCTTTTTGAGATCTACTAAACAAGCAAGATATCCGCGCGATTGCTGGCTGGTTGTATAATTTTTCGTCGATCGTTGTTGCGGGCTCTTATTTTTATATTTACTTATCTTGATTTTTTTTTTTATATTTTATCGTTAAACTTTTTTTTGCGTGTTATTGCGAAGAGTTTATTTTGTCGGTCTCATAGTTAATAGTGCGGGTTTACTTTTTCAGTATCATGTTTAGCAGTTTTTTTATATGGTCCTACGCGTTGTTGTGTGGCGTTAAAATTTCGTTTTTTTATTATGTTTTTTTTATTTTTTATTTTTTTATGAATTTATTTTTTTGTCTCTCATTTGTATAAATTTCCACTGTTAAAGTCAAATCGAAAATGTTACCCAGCGGGTATTTTTTTATCTGAATTGTCTTCGGTTAGCTTTTGTAACATTTTTCTTTCTTTCTTGATTTGCGACAACAAATTTTTTTTTTTTTAAATACTAATTGAGCTAAATTTTTGCTTCTTTTGGCCCAGCACTGTAGCTACAGTGCTTAAAATGAACAGTGTTTATGTGAGACAGCTAAACGCTGTCGTTTTAAACTTCTTTTGCGAATTTATTTTTTTGGTCTCATGGTGTAAAATGACACTGTTTAAGTCAATTCGAAAATGTTACCGCGGGTATTTTTTATCTGAATGCGTCGGTACTTTTGTAACATTTTTTTTCTTTCTTATTTTGTGCCAACAATTTAAAAAAAAAAAAAACTAATTGGGCCTGCCCAAATTTTTGAGCTAAATTTTGTGGGCTTCTTTTTGGCCTAGCACTGTAGCACTTTAGCTACAGTGCTTAAAATGAACAGTGTTTATGTGAGACAGCTAAACGCTGTCGTTTTAAACTTCTATTGATATCTATACTACTATATAAAGCATTTATAATGTGGGACCCATTAAAAATTAAGATAAGGAGGTGCAATCTTGACCATCCATCTCATTTTAAGAAACCACATCATAAAGTGACATGTGTCACCTTTTGATTAAAAATTCACCTCTATTTTCAAATTGAAATATCTTTTTATCAATTTAATTTTATTATGATTTAATTTCATCATATTTTTTAAAATTTTATGCTCTTTCATTCAACATCCATTTTGATATATTTTTTTATTTTTTTATTTTTTACATTTTTAGCGGGTTTATTTTATGTTGATTTGTATTTTTTACAACTTTAACCTTAATTAAATATGAACTTGATACGTTAAAACTATATATTTTCGAAGAGAGTGTTGTCTTTTTACATGCGAGAATGATGATGTTAATATGGTATTGCGGAAAAGCTACGGGAAACTCAGACGAACACATACAACGAACACATACATTCAAAGTTGTGTGAAATGAAATTACTAAGCGGGTAAGAAATTGCGTAAAGAGTTGAGTTAGTAAAATTTTTATTGTCGCCGCTATGCGCGGGTAACCAGCTAGTATTATATAATATACCAAACTTCATGAAAAACCATGTGTTTCGGTAGTTGTAAAGTAAGTAGGAGAATTTTAGGTTCCCATTTTATATCAAGGATAAATTTTAAATTTCGTCCTTAAAAGTTAGCGATTTTCGTACGCTAGTCACTCAAACAAGTTTATAAACCATACGTTTTTATAGTATCGTTTTTGATGCAACCCAGCCATTATGACCAACAGTCGTTACTTTTGCCCGTTAAGTGTCATCGCGTGCCTTCCATGCGAGGGTTAAGTCTTCGTCTTTATCATTATTCCCGCCACATTACTCCACCTACCAACCGTCAAAATACACAATAAACCCCCTTTTATTTCATTTTCCAAACTCAACTGCGCGTTCATTTTTGTTAATACAATAAACCGTAAAAAATTTATTTATCATTTACAATAAATTTTATGTTTTGTTCGATAATAAACATAAAAATCATTTTAAGTAAAACAAATACATATAGTTTTAAGCCTGTTTGCATTACTAACTCATACATACTTATCATACATTTTCATTACATATAATTTAACCAACACTCAAGGTTTTTTTGTACATAAGTCTTTTATGAAACTACACAATTTTTTTTGCAAGTGTCTACATCATTTTTAGAAATTGGATCATACAAGTAATACAAGTTACTTGCACATCTATTTTTAGTAAATACATAAAATTACACAAGGTAAAAATTCTTTACAAAATCATTTTTACCTCATGCATAACATCACTCACAAAGTTGACTTTTATGTATTGACACTTCATGATCTTTTCATATCTAGGGTGTATCTTGGAAGATCACACAAGATTTTGAGAGATTTGATATCACAAAATCTTTCTAAATCCGGGTTGTCAGTCAGACCCCGCGGATCCCTTTGATTACACTGGTCGGGTCCCTTTTGGAGGGATCCACCAGATCCGTAGGATCAGAGGAGTTTTTGCCTATAAATAACAATCAAATTCCCACCATTTCTTCACCCATTCTTACACATTCTTACTTACATTATCCTAACATCATACTAACATTTGATCTCTGATCATTTTCATACTGTTGGGAATAATTGAAAACGACTAAGTGTCGTTTCTGCTGTTAGAGATGTTCGTTTCTGCTGATGGCGTTAAGTCGTTGCCTCAAGTTACTTGTTACTAGTCTTCATCATCATATCAAGATTATTGTGTTGATTCTTGTACATCATTCATATTCATTGTATCATAAACCTCATAACCTTGTAATAGTTTTGATAGTGCTCGGGCTCCGCCACATGTTTTTAGAACTCGGTATTTAGCTTTGTACCGGATAAAGTGTAAGCGGCGTTAGGGTCGTTCTACCTTGAACTAGAACTCGGTATCTAGCTTTGTACCAGATAAAGTGTAAGCGATGTTGTAAGGCTTCTCCGCCGGATAAGGAGCAGTGACGAAGGCTCAAGTGGTTTCCCCTTCCTTCTGCTTAATGTTGTGCACTATTAGATGAGTTTTGGTGAACTTCTTTTGCTGGATAAAGTGTAACCTAAACGTAGATTTAAGGTCATCGAAGTTTACTATACTGCCTAGTTATTTGCTCGTTCCACCAAATACGAGCATAGTCTCGCAAAGTGTAGGTAAACATGTAACGGGATATTGGCATAACCTATTTCTGCATTCTAATTGTCCCCATCAAATAAATGTAGAAAATTATTCGGATCCCCTTCCTCTTTATAGGTACCTATGTGTGTTGGCATTTTCAGACCATCGAGTAAAGGGTAATCTTTGATCCATCTTATGAAGGGTGTGGCGGAGCCCACAAGCTTAGAGTATAGGCAACTATTAGGTGGTACGTACATGGGAATATCATTAAAGGAACTATAGTTATGTATAGGAACACTGAGGTGGTGGCTAGGTAACGGTTGATATAAAGGGTACCCTTCGAATGAGGAGTTTCCTCCCTTGGAGGAAGGTTGGTATGTCGAAGGTTGATTAAAAGGCACATTACTATGAGGAGTATAAGGGTAGGCATAACTAGGGGGCTAGTCGGACCATTCATCAGAGGGTATAAAGTATAAACCATAAGGGTACGATTGCGTTTGAAATGGAGTATACATACCGTTAGGGGGAGGATTTCCCCTTGATTGATCGAGGGCATATCGCTTACATACCCAAAGGCCATGGAATGCTGTAACGGAGCCTCTGCTTCCTTCCTTCCTAAATGTGCAGCCAATAACGGAGGTAAATTAACCTATGTGTTCCTTCTATTACCCGTTCTCCTATATTGGACTCTCTCTTCTTTCGATTTCTCACCTTCATGTTACATTCGGAGCCATTCTCCCCTGTTAATTGTTGAACCCTTATTGTTCTTCTATATTGGTCACTTACGATATGACTGAAGACCCAATCCTTAATGTTGGGTCCTTGTGCTTGCGCTCATGGACCGCGAGGTCTTGAATCCTTTTTTTTTCTCTTTATCGTAATCTTCACTAGGTGTATTCCAGCTGTCTCTCTGCTCAACCCTTCATCTCGTGATTGTCTAATATAATCCTTCATCAAGGATTCCATCGTCTTAAAAATTGGCTTCAACGAAGGTTGGATAATCACCAGGTTCAGGGTAGCGGATGTCGAAAGCACGGTGAATAAGTGGTGTTTCAGGATAGATCGTGTGGTGAAAGTAAGGCAGTTATCAGAGGTAGTTCGTTTGTGTTGAATGGTTTAGTAGTGAGGTTAAAGGTCGAGGAAGAAACCCTGTGGGGGTGTAACTTCTTTCTTGATGTCATGACGAAAAAGTAGCTACGTGGTTAAGTGGTTACTGTAGAATATATTAACACAAGTTTGGCATTGATTCACTTTAGAGTTTTAGAGGAGAGAAAGATGGTTGGTTATGAACACTTAGAGAGAGAAGAAAAATAATAATAATAGCATAGTGAAAATCGGTGACAATATGAACAACCAACCACCTTCTCTATGTGTTGCGAGAGAGTTTATATATGCTGGACAAGGCCGGGACTTTGGCCTCTAGTGGGCATTCCTTGGGCCTTGAGTCCGGTTAGCTTTATAACTTAACCTTGACAACTTTACACGAGCCTACGAATATACTTTATGTTAGTGACCGACACTTTTTGTATTTATAGCACTTATCCCCCTAAGGAGGTCACTCCCAGTTTACATAAATTTAAATTGCATATTATAGACTTTACTGTCGGATCTTGAGCTCGTTAAGAGTCTATTAAAACTTAAAGATCATTAACTTGTGATTTGATTTAGTGATCATTGACTTTGGATTTGAGCTAGTTCTTTTGTCTTGACATGATTGTGATCTTTGAGTCTTCTTAAAAATCAAATCAACCAAGTTAATGTCTTGTTTTGCCATCTTGTAAACTTTGCTTCTCGTGAACTTGTGACTTCTGGACCGACATGATTCCTACCCTTTCAAGATTTTGATCTATACTTTTTAAAAAAAGCACTTTATATGCATCTTTCTTGAATTTCTTTTTAAGTTTAACTATTTGTCGCTTCAAGAAGGACGTTCGTTATCGAGAGTAGCAAATAGTCTTGAACATGGTTCTTGAGATTTACATGATGATCTCTTTTGTTTTTTCCGGATTCGGGTGATTATGAGCACTCTGTAGGCATTGTGGAATGAATAGTGAGGAGTCACTGGAATCATGGTACCTCCATCACTATCTTTATTATTCCTGAAATAAAAACAGTTAGCAATAAAGCAGGGGGAGATATGGCTTTGTCATTCGCCCGTGTGTTTGGTTTGGAGTATCTTCGAACCGTGAGGATTGAACTCGTGATCAGATAATTCAATTTAGCAGAATCTCTTGACAGGATTTCCAGCTGTAGTATTGAATCCTTTCTAAACATATGTATGTTGATTCATCGTACTCAGCATGTCTGCATTATCGAAACGTCTCAAAGCAGACAGCACGATATGAGTGAAAACCATGCGAGTTAACTATCTCACCGATTGAAAGTAAAAAATTGATTTGGAAAATCAATCGACGTGTCACTTGCTAAGAACGTGTTTTTGTGACACATCGAGAGGGTCAATAGTTTCAAAAATTCATCAGCATGTCAATTCATTAAACCTGGAACCAAGTTTGATTCTTATAGAATCGTACCAATCGTTTATTTCTAGTTGTTACAAGGTTTGATTCGTATGGAATCGCACAAGTCACCTACCATTGAGCTTGTTTTGATGTTGGCTCAAGCAAGGGAGGAAGGATTCCATCTCATCGTCGAATGAAATCACTCGGATTGTTCAATGGAAAAAAAACTCACAAGGATAATACGTAGGACTCTTAATATGTTAACTTGTTTTAACATTAGTGACATAGCAAGCTTGAATTTGACAAATGTCCTAATGAGATTTATGGCATGATCTCTTTTGGCTCTAGGACTCAATAGTGCACTTTGTTTTAGTGATCGGCAGGATGAAGAAGCAGACTGCCAACGGCATTTTCTATATCAACTAACTAGGAGTGAGAATTTTGAAAGTTGATGAAATGCATGTAATCTCAGTGAGAATGAAACAAGAGTCTGTTGAGAGACCCTTGAGTGGCTAGGAGGGTGTTGCAAAGCGTCATAGGTCTATATGACTGTCTTCAATGTCAGACAACACCTTAGTGTTTCCGACAGATTATGTATTGACCCGGTTTCTGCCTAAGTGTATGGAGGGCTTCTTTCTTTTCACCCTTTATCCTTACATTTCCTTTTCATTCTTCAACCCCTTCAATGCTTACCGAGACTTCATAACTAACACCTTGTTGGGTTTGTTCTAGTGTTAGCTCCGTCTCAGTCGGCATTATTCCCGATTCTCACTTTTTCTCCTTTTGTATCATACATAAGGACTTCTACACTAACTAGTGGATATCCCTGGGTAGATCCCTCCGGTTTTGGTTGGATCATGATATTTGAATACCTATGCCTAACCGCCTTATAACTCCATAAATTTAAGTACATGGTTGGTCTTTAGGGTATTCAATCACAATCAAAACCAAAATCATTGAAAAAAAATTCAATCAAAGTGTTTGATATAAACATCAAAAGATTTACACTTTGAGAGGTTTTCATCATCACTAAAAAGCTCCCCCTTAACATGTGCACCGTAATCGTAGTACATGCTAAGTGTTGGAGTGCATTGAGTCCGTTTTATATGATCACGTGTCAATACAATTAAGATTCAGTTTAATCACATTTTCTCCCCTTATCCAAAATGTTAATCCCTTGATATTTTAGATATCAATTGATTAAACTTTAGGGGACAAAATGTTACATACTCACTATTAGGAATATTTTAATGCTCTCCCTCAAGTTTTGAGGGTATATAAGACTGTGCTGAGTATAATGATTTGAAAATTTTTGAATATACTAAGAAATTCTTGAAAAATTTTATACTCGAGCACACCTTATTATCACCATAAGTCTACACTACTTATATACAAATTCACAAGTTTATGATATACGAAATGACCTTTGAGATATGAACACAATATGACGAAGTCATATTGTTCTTTGCAGCAGTCTGAGGTCAGTTCTGTAGAGTCTACCACCAACGAATTTCTCCAAACTCCTCATCATCCTCCTTTCCTTTAGCAGCTTGTTGATGTCCTTGATCATGAAATAAGTTCTTTTCTTTTCCAATGTGCTCCATCTTCTCTTCGGCAAGTACTCCATGTCGATATTCTTGGTAATGTCTTCGAGCGAAGAAAGAAGTCTTGTTAACGTGCCATCACTGAACTTGTACAGTTCATCGGAGCGCATCAACCTGTTCCTCTTGTAGTCGTCGACATAAATGAATCATTGAGGGTCTTTGTATGGAGTGTACGGGTGCCTTTTTCTGAGATCTGGTCTTGTAGTATCAGGCTTGGTGACGTTGATCTTCTTTTGATAACTTTCAACTCCAAGTTGAAGATCCTCGACTCGCTTATGAATAACCAGACTTCTAGTGAACATCCTTAGTGCTATTGCGAAGTTAGCAACGTCATCCCCTGAAAGATTTATGTGCCGATATCTGAAACACAAGATATTAAACATATTCCTCGATATCTGATTCGAAGTAGTGGAAAGTCACCTCTCCTTAAATCAGTTTAAACGTTATCGACTCTTCTCACTACAATCTCTTCCAGTACAGTAATCTAGTTTCCTCATTAACTTTAATAAGTGACATGCCAGATACGTTTTGTAGATATAACATTCCCTCTTGATTGCATGCCTCTTTCATATGCATAGAAGGACTTACATTGTTGTCTCTAATGTGAGATACCCCATAACGCATATCTATCATAAGCAACTTTAACAGGACTCCATATGTTTGGAACAATGTCTTCAATGCTTGGTAGATCATACTTAGCGGCCTTTGTCTTGGTGGTAGACGTTGTGTATTTCATAGTCGAAATTCCTCCTTGTAGATACTTAAGATCATTGTTGATGAAGAATTCGAATGGTACTCTTTGACGTTTTCCACGCTGGATCAAAGGAAGGGGTTTAGAAAGATCAAATGGATAGTCATCACCTTCAGGATTTTCCCAATCAAGTTTTTCTAAAAGAGCCTTATAGCATTCTTCAAAGTCATATTCTAATTCAACATAATTAGAGCGTGTGCCTTTGAGTAGTCTGAATGCTGGTCCTAGCAGGATTTCTTGAGTTAAATTCTCAATTTTTAGCCCATTCAAGATGTATCCAGAGAAGTCTATTAGAGTGCTCATTAATTCATCAAAGTCCTTCAATGATTTATCAATAAAAGTGGAAGCTGCTAGAGTCATCAACCAATTTTGAGTTGGTCCTTCCTGGGTAGTCTTGCCAATATTCCAGTCAGTGTCAGTGGGTTCTTGAGGTGGTGTAGGTTTCTTGAGCCATTCATGTCTAGAAGCAGTCTCATTCTTTGGTTAATTTTTCATTAACACCAGATTCCCTTTTGATCTTGTGCATGTCTTGAGTCTGCAACCTCGAACACTGGTTCCTCTAATTGAACAGAATTTCCAAAAGATTTCAGTTGATACTTGGTGCCTTTAGAAGAGCCAAAACGTTGAATCTTTCTTTTTCTGACCTGTGGTTGGTTCTGCATATTTGCTTGTCTTCCTTTTCTACAACCCTCGGTCTAATCCAACGGAAGGGTCTTCATCTTCATCCTTGTCTTTTTTGCCACGCTTCAATGAATATACATCATAAGAGAAGAAGAAATCTTTTTTTTCTTTTTTCCCCCCCCATTTCCCCCCCACCCCCCCCCCCCCCCCCCCCCCCCCCCCCCCCCCACCCCCCCCCCCCTCCCTTTCGAGATCATAAGATTTTTTCAAACTATCATAGCAATCTCGGTGTTCGAGAGCTGCCAAATATGATTCACTTTTCTCTATTTTGTCGATGAGGATCTTCTTTAACTTAAATTCAGTAAGTGTTGAAGCAGCCTCATAAGTAAAATGTGGTTGAGAGGATACCTTTGCTAGAGTAACTTCATCATGTAATTATTTAATCAACTCTTCGATCACAGGTGGAGCGAAGTTAGACACTTCCTTTGGCAGAATCTGAGGCAGTTGATCTTTTACTTGCTCTGGTTTCTCCCAACCTTATTTCTAGATGTAATTCCTGTCATGAGAGATTTTGACAGGAATTTCATGAATTATTCTCTGGTTTCTCCCAACCTTGTGTCTAGATGTTCATCAATTAAAGTTGTCACTTGAGTGTGTAGAGGGTCTTTTTTAAGTTCAGCAACTTCTTTTTCTAATGCTATTATTCTTTCATTGAATTTAAGGACCGATGTAAAATCAAGAAGTGTAGTTGGAGGATTTGTAGCTTCAGTTGTTGGCGGTGGTGTGGGAGTTGACACAAGAGGTGGAGGAGTGAAGGTTTGTAATGATTGAGGAATGGTTGTGATGACAGAAACAGGTATAGGAAGGAGTGTGGTAGTTTGAGTATTTGGTACCTCATGCTAAACTGGAACGTCAAATAGAGAAACGATTTATGCATCAGTATGAGGAATATCTAAAAAATTTAGGAATTTTGATGCCAAGTCGGATGAATGAGAAGAACTAGTAGCAGAAACTTTAGTCTTCTTTGTAACAGTAGAAATTGTTACATGAGCATCTTCAACAACTTGTTCTTGAGTAGTCTCTAAATTTTCATTCCCTTGTTGAGCATCAATCATTTCAACATCAGCACCTTCACCTTGAACAACCTCTTTACCATTCTGAGTAGGCTCTTCCAATCTTACATCTACATCATCATCAAATTGGTTGGTAATATCATCCATTCCCTTATCTTCATCACTTTCAATCTCATCATCTTCTGATTCATTTTCTTGATTAACTTCCTCCTCTTCTTGATCATCATCATCAGATTCTTCATCTTGCTCTGAATCAGATTCTTTCTCTTCACTTTCATTCTCCTATCCACCGCCTTCATCACTTGCCTCTTGTTCGTTGTTGCTGTCGTCTTCATCATTACCCTGATTCACTCTCAGTGGAGTCATCTTCTGTCACATCGGGAACCCCTGGTTTATCACCAGTTCCTTCACTTGTGACAGTAGGAGTTATCTTTTCAACACTTAGAGGTTTTTCGGCAACTGTACCAGAACCACTGGATGTGTCTTATGAAAGTCCCTTAAGCTCTTCTTTCAGCTGAGCTTTTTCAGTCAAAGCTACTTCAGATAGCAGCTCAATTCCTTTACCATGAGCAACATCCACCTTTTCTTTTTTCCTTTCCTTTAGACTTTGTTTCCACCGGAGGCTCTCTGATGACGATACCTGTTGCTGGCTTAGTTGAAGACTTCTTGACAGATCTCTTGATTCGTTTGCCTTTTGTGACAGGTTCTTCATCTACAAGGACTAGATCACTGTCCTTCTTAGTTGGAGAGGCTTTCTTGAATTTTCTAGCAATCTTGGGAGGTACAACACCTGTAGCATAGCCAAGATAAGTCTTGTAAGCCTTGGATTCCTTCATCTCAGGACTGGTCAAACATTCAGGTAGAACAGCTCCATAGATCTGAGATGCTTCTTTTCTTGAAACAAATCTTAAGGTGTTAATCAAGTAGTCATCCTTTGAGGTGTGCATCCCAATCTTGTTTCTCCATGAAAGTGTCTTTTCTTGAATGAGAAAGTGGTGAATGATAACTTTTGTGAATCGAGGGTAGTACATCTTTTCTTGCTTTTTGAAGTCTTTATTGTCAATCTGATAGGTGAAGTCTTCCCAGAGTAACTCCACATAATCTACATTCTTCTGAAAGTACATACCCCAAATGATTTGTGCTCTAGAGAGACAAAGCTTGTCAAGACCACTAGTCTTTCCTGATAAGCTTCTGTTAATAAGAGCAGCAAAAGTTCTCCAAGGTTGATGCATCTGATCGACAACAACATCATTGAGTGAAGTGATATCCCCAGTATGACCAAGATCTCTTAAGAAAGACACAGTGTCTTCTTCAGTGGGTAGTGCATCAAAGTCTTGATCTTGTACTCTTGGACAAATCTGAAAGATATCTCTAAAGACTTCCAAGGTAAGCTTGAATCTTTTCTTCTTATCAATTTTGAATTTGTAGAAGTCATCATGCTTGTATACAGAGTTCCAGAATTGGTGCATATACACTTCAGGGACATCAGCAGTGATGATAAATGCAGGATAGCAATCCAGAGTGACTTGAAATGTGGGTTCTCTTGGTGAAAATCCACGAGGGATTCTTCCATTGCATTTTATGATATCAAATCTATTCTCCTTGGAACAAGCTCAAGATCAAGCTTGGTTTGTTGAGCAGTGATGGAAGACATGATTCTGCTAAGAATTGTCACATACAGTTCATATACAAGCAAATATATATAACACTGATAGACAATCTAGATCGTGATTCAAGATTTTTGATGCAAGACAAGGTTTACAACAAGGGATAGGCAAACAATTACTGGGCAACAAATTGATACATAGGTACAAAATGCAAAGAGCTGATACACATGCAAACAGGATACACACACTCTCATATACTACATTGACTATAGGAAAACTAATGAAATCATGGCAAACACTTAAGATTTCTAAGGAAACATTACACCTAACTTAATCATTATATGAAAAGATAAGGAATGATTACACTTAGATTAGGTTATAGGGTAGAATTACCAAGATTACGAGATTAATTCTATTTAGAAAAAATCAAGTATAGTTTGCCTAAATACAGTGTATAGATCGCCTGTTTTTAAAACTGTGTGTATTGATCGCTTAAATAATACATGTGTATCGATCGCCTATAGTATTTAAGCATGTATTGATCGCCTGTTTAACTTTAGTATGTATAGATCGCCTATGTATTTATGTATTGATTGCCTAAACAAAAATTATGTATAGATCGCCTGTACAACAATGTATAGATTGCTCTTACAAAATTAATGTATTGATCGCCTGTACAATCATGTATAGATCGCCTGTACAACAATGTATAGATCATATTTCACTTATTTAGGCTACAATATCTATCAAATCATAGACACTTGTCATTAAGGAATCAGTTTAACATCTTTCACTCACATATTAACCACGAAAATCTTAAATCTAGTCAAGTTCGAACCATATACACTTCAAAAACTCACATAAGTCAAGATTTCTCATACAAACAAGTTATATACCACTCAAATGCACTTAACCACTCATATTATTAGACCTAAACCCAAACCCATGACAATTTTTAAGCTTTTGCCCATTTT
>BQNB010113993.1:0-21835 GCA_026074375.1 Tanacetum coccineum
GTAAACATTTAGAAACGAAAAGGTTAAATCCTCATAATATTCTAACAAGGGTTATTATGTGCGGGTTATGTATCAAGTAATTTCATAAAGTATGCTTGAAAAATAAATAAATTTGAGCATAATTTAAGCATTTTAGTGTGAAAAATAGGACAAGTAAACATTCTAATTCTATCCCCCCACTTGAATTATACAACATCCTCTTTGTATAGATAAAACATTAAATAAGGGAACTAAAAAGAATTAGAATGAGAAACTCCCCTGATGTTTGCTTGGTAGATTCTCCATGTTGCGTTTTTAAGCAAGATTGTGTGCTGAAAATGCGTTTGAATCCTAGCACGAATAGCACACACTTAGAATTCCAGAAAATATGCATTCCACCAACTTTGTCGATATTTATTTCTTGAGGTCCTATATAAAATATAGGAAAAACATGTGCATTCCTATCTTAGTACCTACGGTTAATTTAAAATAAACTAAACAAACTAATTATGGGTCAGACTGGTGGATACGGTGTATCAGTTTAGGGAATACGCCGTATTCAAAATATGACAATAATGTTTTTAAATTGCAATAAAATAAAGACTGATAACGTCCAGACAATCAATACTCCGTATGGTATAGAGCGGATACGCCATTTTGATATCTGGTAAGACAGGCTCGATAACAAAATTAAATAACAATCTGGGTTGTCTCTTGGGAAGCACGTTTGTTTATAGCAAAGTCTTTAAGTTAGACTTTTCTTCAGCTTCTTCTTTATTATTCAGCTCTAGTCACCATCCATCCTTCGTCCATAATCTAAAAGATCTCATGGTAAGCTTGGAATGCCTCTTTTCTTGTAACAGTAAGATCGTCGTATTCATCTTCTTTTACAGCAACATAATCTTCATCATCATTAAACGAATATTTGATCATCATATATCTCCTTATATTGCACATCGGTTGCTCTTGAATTTCACATAATTCTTCACTCTTATTATGTTCATGATTTATCTCATAAGCATCATCGTAGTTTGTATAAGTATTCCATTGTCTCTTTTATTCATAATGTGACTCATCATTATCTTCTTTGATAGATCCTTCCATGATAGCTTTGTTTCTTAAAGCCTCGTCCTTTAATTTACAATCCTCTAAAGCTTCGTACCACTTGTAATCCTGATAATGGAGTTGGTTTCCAATTATCTAAGCTCCAGGTAAATTTCCTCCATTATAGTATCCATCATCCTTCCAACTATATGTTGGCCATTCTGAACATCCAGTCTTATAATTGAAAGGCTTGCAAGTATGTTTAACTGGTGTGGGTTTGGTCCAAACTCCAGCGTCAGTTCATGGTTTCTCATCTACCCATGGTAGATCCTTATTCCATTCGTAGATCCAGTCGTCTTTTTAATATTTAGAGGTCTTAAACCCCATAATAT
Source organism: Tanacetum coccineum (assembly GCA_026074375.1). Classification (NCBI taxonomy): domain Eukaryota; kingdom Viridiplantae; phylum Streptophyta; class Magnoliopsida; order Asterales; family Asteraceae; genus Tanacetum; species Tanacetum coccineum. The sequence continues at coordinate 1,416 of BQNB010113993.1, forward strand.
CCTTTGTAAGTAAGTTTGGATTTACCTTGAGAAGGTAGTTAAATTCATTAAATGCTAAATAGAGAGGTGTCTCATAGTCAAATATATTAGTGTCGATCCTAAAGGCTTCAGCAATTTCATCATCATTATCAGAAGATTCCTCATCAGTGAGCTCTACTTCGTCATCTCCTCTGATCTAGTAAATCCATAATGCTTTCATAGTAAATTGATCCATTGTCTTGTAGTTGAAAATTTTTGATCGTAATCATTCAATAAATGTTACATCAGACGGATCATACCCCATGTCATCATCAGATTTATGCTCCGAATCATCATCCATTTTCGAGTTACATGGGATATTAGCAACTTCAACTTCATATGTGAATAAATCATTATCCATTCCGCTTAATCGACTGACTTCATCTTAGAGATTAAAGCAATCGTGATCTTGTTAAACCCTAGCTCATAGAGACTATACCCACTTACCACTTAATGGCAATTTATACACTAATAGTCTACTTGTCCAACTATCCAATGGAAATAGAATGTTACTTGTTGAATTATCTAGGTCACCTTCTAGTCAACATGATAAACCACTAGCAATATCTAGTTAACTAGTTAAGCCTGAAGCGTATCTTAGACACAGACTTAGAAGTACAATATTTGTGTAACTATGATTCTAGATGTATAAATTACTATATGGAGAGCTATCCCAGACTCTAGATCTGCTTGGTCCGCTTTACTAGATCTAGTTGAATGATAGGTCGCATACAAAAGCGCGTAAACAAGTATAAATTGATAAACATAAACAAGCACTCAACGATAAATCAAGAAATCAAGATAAACAAATACCAAACATTCAAATCTTCATAATAATGGCTAATACCCAAAGTTATTAGCCTTCAAACATCATAATAAATACAAGAGTAATTATTTAGCCAAGGTAAACTAACCAAGTAAATGAATGATAAAAAAAACTTAACGATTACTAAAGTATATGGAATTACACGTTGCCTCTATGTGATTAGAATACGTGCTCGACCCATCTCTGGCTCTGTTTTCCTTCAATCTCTAAAAATAGACTTTTGTGGTTTAGGATCAAGAATAAGATTAGCACACTTAAAACTCGATTTTGAAAGTTTTGTATTTAATAGGGTCAAGAAGGTCGGTTGGATACGGCGTGAAATCCAAGAGTTAGAAACGGCGTATTAGGGATTTCTTAGAGTAGGGACCACGCTTGATATCTTCCAGAATATTATATTGATTCCATATCTTGAATACGGCATATTGAGTCCTCTGGATACGGCGTATTAATCTTTATTCCTGAGTGGTCTTTGGTGAGTGCAGGCACGGATACGCCATATCTTCCTTGATGAATACGGTGTATTGGTCTTCAGAATAGTAATCTTCAAAATATCTTCATTTAAGCTCCAGAATGCGCGCCTTTTTTTAACTTTCACTAATTACTCCATAATTACTGTAATTCTCAAATATAAATGAATAAGTAACAATTATTTGCAATAACTAAAAAAATGGGTTAATAACACGGGATAAATGATGCTATAAAATAGACGTTATTTGATGTCATCAAATATCCCCCACTTAAATCCTACTTGTCCTTAAGTAGCCTTTAAAAGTTTATAAAAATGTATCCCTAAGGATATTTTCCGTTAAAGCACTTTTTCGATCTATTACAAGTACACAACCAAACACCTTATGAAATAGGAAGATGAAAACACTCAAATCACTTAACTAATCTATGTGGTAACATGTAACTAATTCGCTCAATCGCTCGGTCATGAGGAGTATTCTATCATAAGCTTGGCAAGGATACACATCTCTACCACTAAAGCTAAGGAGTAACAAGTTTATAAAGGTAAATATGGGTTTTTCTATGGAAAGGCGTATGGTTTGATCATACTACAATCTTTCACCAGAAGTACCACTCTAACAAGGCAGCTGAAGCACACACATACACCCGGAATGCCGGGATAGACATGTGTGTTCGATCACATCCCCATTCAAATTTAACCAACGGTTAGGATGAAGAATGATATAGGGTAGGAACCTTCTAACTTTCACCAAAAGTCGTAAACCAACAAGGCAGCTAAGACATGTAAACATGGCTGTAATGATGGAATAGACATGCACGCTCGAACAAGTCCTCATTCGTGTAAAACCATCGGCTAATCATTAGGTGAGAGGGAAGTAAATTGTTATTAAATAAAAATCAAGAAACAAATAGATTAAGACTTAAGATACAAGTTGCTAGACACTTATTTCCTGACTGTTACCATGATAAAGACACAACTATTTACAACGTCTTGATCATAGATCAAAAACAACAACCTAAGTTGGCGTTCCCATAACGGTCAACTTCCCAATCTTCTCAAAACTTTACATACTCTACAAGGCAAGTGGCGATATCTTCCACTTGTACAATACTCTACATCGTTGATTTATTAGACGTATCAACGAATAATCGATTCTTTGTGTAATTCCTTCGGTAATTGCGAAACGATTATCTTCAAACTTTCTTTCTCTTTTTGTATTTTTCTCATTTTTTCAATTTTTTTTGCTAACTAAACTTCAAATCTTGGTGTAGTGTCACCATCTTCACGATAATATTAATTCTGAATAATTTATTTGATAGTTCCTTCGTCTTTGGATTCACCAATAATTATGATGGTAGTAAAATCACATGAACTTTGACTACTAATATACATTCCCATTTGCAATGTGAAAATTTCCAACCGCACCTAAAGATAGAAAATGACACAAGACTCGGGAAATACAAACTTTACACTTTAAGCAACTAGCAACTGTAAATTAAACTTAATTTAACAGGGTAGGTTAAGGTGTAAGGGTGTAATGAAACAAATAGTTGGTGTAATTCCTAAAGAATTGGCTCTACGTGTTGCTTTAGTGGATCATCACTCTAAATATGAGAGTGGAAAGGGTTTAAACGGGAGGTTAACTAACCGGTGAAGTTAGTTAATAAGCAGCATGTAAAGGCGATTTTGGTGTAATCCTAAAATTTACCAATTTAAACAAGTTACTCCATCTAAATCCATAGTACTCATCACTGTGGTCTCGAGTGATATACCAAGCCAAGTTCTAAAGTCTACTAATATACATTCCTATTTGCAATGTGCAAATTTCTAACCGCACCTAAAGATATAAAATGACACAAGACTCAGGAAATACAAACTTTACACTTTAAGCAACTAGCAACTGTAAATTAAACTTAATCTAACATGGTAGGTTAAGGTGTAAGGGTGTAACAAAACAAATAGTTGGTATAATTCCTAAAGGATTGGCTCTACGGGTTGTTCTAGTGGATCATCACTCTAAAGATGAGAGTGGAATATGTTTAAATGGGAGGTTAACTAACCAGTGTAGTTAGTTAATAAGCAACATGTAAAGGCGATTTGGGTGTAATCCTAAAATTTACCAATTTAAACAAGTTACTCCATCTAAATCCATAGTACTCATCACTGTGGTCTCGAGTGATATACCAAGCCAAGTTTTAAAGTCTACTACATCACCGGCACACTTACATTTTGTGGAATTTGGGTAAACATCTAGAAACGGAAAAGGTAAACCCTCATAATATTCTAACAAGGGTTATTGTGTGTGGGTTATGTATCAAGTAATTTCACAAAAGTATGCTTAAAAAAAATTGAGCATAATTTAAGCATTGTAGTGTGAAAAATAGGAGAAGTAAACATTATAATTCCATCCCCCCACTTGAATTATACAACGTCCTCGTTGTATAGATAAAACATTAAATACAAGAACAAAAAAGAATTAGAATGAGAAACTTCCCTAATGTTTGCTTGGTAGATTCTCCATGTTGCGTCTTTAAGCAAGATTGTGTGCTGAAAAAGTGTTTGAATCCTAGCACGAATAGCACACACATAGAATTATAGAAAATATGCATTCCACTAACTTCGTCGATATTTATTTCTCGAGGTCCTGTATAAAATATAGGAAAAACATGTGCTTTCATATCTTGGTACCTACGGTTAATTTAAACTAAACTAAACAAACTAATTACGGGTCAGACTGGTGGATACAGCGTATCAGTTTAGTGAATACGCCGTATTCAAAATCTGACAATAATGTTTTTAAAGTGTAATAAAATAAAGACTGATAACGTCCAGACAATCAATACGTTGTATGGTATGGAGCGGATACGCCGTATTGATGTCTAGGAAGATAGAGTCGATAACAAAATTAAATAACAATCCGGGTTGTCTCTCGGGAAGCACTTTTATTTACCATGAAGTCTTTAAGTTAGACTTTTCTTTAGCTCTTCTTTATTATTCAGCTCTAGTCACCATCCATCCTTCGTCCATAATCTAAAAGATTTCTTGGTAAGCTTGGCATGCCTCTTTTGTTGTAACAGTAAGATCGTCGTATTCATCTTCTTTTACAGCAACAAACTCTTCATCATCATTAAACGAATATTTGATCATCATATATCTCCTTATATTACACACTGGTTGCTCTTGAATTTCAAATAATTCTTCACTCTTATTATGTTCATGATTTATCTCATAAGCATCATCGTAGTTTGTATAAGTATTCCGTTGTCTCTTTTCTTTGTAACGTGACCCATCATCATCTTCTTTGATAGATCCTTCCATGATAGCTTTGTTTCTTAAAGCCTCGTCCTTTAATTTACAATCCTCCAAAGCTTTGTACCACTTGTAATCCTGATAATGGAGTTGGTTTCCAATTATGTAAGCTCCGGGTAAATTTCCTCCATTACAGTATCCATCATCCTTCCAACTACATGTTGGCTATTCTAAACATCTAGTCTTATAATTGAATGGTGTGGATTTGGTCCAAACTCCAGCATCAGTCCATGGTTTCTCATCTACCCATAGTACATCCTTATTCCATTCGTAGATCCAGTCGTCTTTGTAATCTTCATAGGTCTTAAACCCTATAATATCCTTTGTAAGTAAGTCCGGATCTACCTTGAGAAGGTAGTTAAATTCATTAAATGTTGAATAGAGAGGTGTCTCATAGTCAAATATATTAGTGTCGATCCTAAAGACTTTAGCAATTTCATCATCATTATCAGAAGATTCCTCATCAGTGAGCTCTACTTCATCATATCCTCTGATCCTGTAAATCCATAATGCTTTCATAGTATATTGATCCATTGTCTTGTAGTTGAAATTTTTTGATCCCAAGCATTCAATAAATGTTATATCAGACGGATCATACCCCATGTCATCATCAGATTCAAGCTCCGAATCATCATCCATTTTCGAGTTACATGGGATGTTAGCAACTTCAACTTCATATGTGAATAAATCATTATCCATTCCGCTTAATCGACTGACTTCCATGTTGAAAATTTCAAGTTGTGTATCGTAAGTGAGCGAAACATCTTCGTCCTTAATTATCTCAAACTCTCCTTTGATAACCTTTATCATTCTTACTAAAAAATATCTAAAAAATTATGAGTAGAACCAGCGGAGAAAGGTATATATAAAAATTTGGCTATAAGTTCGAGAATGGAAAAGAATTTAAGACGCCGTATCCAATGGAAGTGGATACGCCGTATTAATATGTTGAGATGAATACGCTGTATTGGACAGAGAACTGGATATGTCGTATCCGATGGAAGTGGATACGCCGTATTCAACTGTCGACCAGAACAGTGTATTTAAGATAAACAATTAAATGCACAAACAATTAAACACACAAATATATACAAGCAAACAATTAAATATAAATATACAAATATTACAGAATATACAAGAATATACACTAATCTAAATTACACTAATCCTACGGGTTAGATCTAATCTAATGTTAAAAACCAAAATATCAAATAAAAATCAAAATTAATTTTCACTCCCCGGCAACGACGCCAAAAACTTGATGTGTCGTTGTGTGGTGTATATTTTATTGATTCAAGTTTTAAATTTATATTTTGCCGACTAAACCAAAAACAACACTTTAACGGGCAGTGTACCCGATCGGTAGTAGTTTCGTGGTAAGTTGGGTGTCGAACACTTGAAGCGAGGTTAAATCTATCAATTTAATTAATATCTTGGTTATCTAATCTATGTTAATTCTATTCTATTCTAAACCTATGTTAAACCTATTTTAGTCTAAATCCTAATTCTAACGGGAAAAGGGGGTTTTCAGCCTGAGAGACTGGCACGGTTTGGTTGGTGACTACAATCAATTCAAGGCACTTTGGAAAAGGGGGGATTGTTAGCCTGAGAGACTGACCACAGGAGTTTGGTTGATGTCCTATAATCATAGAAATTCAAGGGCAACTTTAACCCACTCAGAGCTAAGTAACAAAAATAAAAGATAGGTCAAACCTTATTAAGAAAACTGTATTAACCATTATTAAATCCCGATTAGAATGTTTTGGTTTGTATATTTAGTGCAATGATTTCTTTCTTCTTTCTCTCTGTGGCATATATGTCTTAAGACTTAGGCATTACATGACACCTAAGACCTAGACACAATAATTCAATCACAATTACAGCATCCGCATCAAAGCAACCTTAATTTGTTGATTATAAACCTTAATCTTAAGGGGAAAAAAATTAAAAAGCAATGGTGATACTTGTTAAATCCCTAGCTCCATATAGACTTTACCCACTTACCGCACTTAATAGCCTAATTTATAAAAATAAACACTAGTAGTCCACTTGTTTAACTATCCAATTGGAATTAAATTTTACTTGTTGAATTATCTATGTTCACACCTGCTAGTCCAATTCACGAATTAATAAACCTTGGCAAATTAAATTTTACCCAATATTATTAACTAGTTAAAGCCCGAAAGCGTATCCCTATGACACATGACATAAAGGACAATATTTATGTAACATGATTCTAGATGTTATAAATTACTATAAGGAGAGATATCCCAGACTCTAGATCACCTACTTGGTCGCTGCTTTACTACGATCCAGTTGTGAATGATATGTAGCAAATAAAAGCGAAAACAAGTAATAGAAATTGTAAACCATAGACAAGCACTCAACGATAAATCAAGAAATCAAGATAAACAAATACCAAACATTCAAATCTTCATAATAATGGTTAATACCCGAAGGTATTAGCCTTCAAACGTCATAATAAATACAAGAATTAATTATTTAGCCAAGGTAAACTAACCGAGTTAACGAATGATACCAAAAACTGAACGATTACTAAAGTATATGGAATTACACGTTGTCTTCTATGGAATTGAATATGTTGCTCAACCTCTTCTGCTCTTTTTCTCCTCTGAAAATCAACTTTTGTGGTTTAGGTATCGAGAATATTATTCATCACACTTAAAACTCGGTTGGATACGGCGTATCTAAGAGTTGGATACGGTGTATTAGGGATTTCTTAGAGTAGGGACCACACTTGATATCTTCCAGAATATTATATTGATTCCATATCTTGAATACGGCGTATTGAGTCCTCTGGTATGACGTATTGATCTTTATTCCTGAGTGTTCTTTGGTGAGTGCAAGAACGGATACGCCGCATCTTCCTTGATAGATACAGTGTATTGGTCTTCAGAATAGTAATCTTCAAAATATCTTTATTTAAGCTCTTGAATGCGCGCCTTTTGTTAACTTTCACCAATTACTCCATAATTACTGCAATTCTCAAATATAAATGATTAAGTAACAATTCTTTGCAATAACTATACAAAATGGGTTAATAACACGGGATAAATGATGCTATAAAATAGACGTTATTTGATGTCATCAGTACTCTTTGATGATATATTGATATACAACAAGAGTGAAGAAGATCATTAGAAGCATTTACATATAGTGTTGTAGACTATGCAGATGAACACCTTATTTGCTAAGCTGAGTAAGTGTTCGTTTAGAGTCTATGAGGTGGAATACTTAAGCCATATTATCTCTGTTGAAGGAGTTTCAACTGATCCCTTAAAAATACAAGCAATGGAACAATGACCTGTACCTCAAACAGTTAAGCAGTTAAGGGGTTTTTTAAGCTTAACAGGATATTATAGAAAGTTCATTAGGAACTATGCCTGGATCAACAAACTACTCACAAGTTTACTAAAGAATGATGCCTTTGTGTGGAATGAGGAAGCCTAGTCTATATTTATAACCCTCAAGGAAGTTATGACCCAAACACTAGTCTTAGCTCTTCCTGATTATAACAAGACCTTTGTTATAGAAACTAATACTTCAAGAGTTGGGGTAGTGTTACAGCAAGAAGGGCATCTTATTGCTTATCTCAGTAAGACTTTAGCACCAAAGCATCAATCCTTGTCCATCTATGAGAAAGAACTTTTAACTGTGTTAATGGCATTGGAGAAATGGAGAAGCTATTTATTGGATAGGCACTTTAAGATCAAGACTGATCACTTTAGCTTAAAGTACCTACTCAACCAAAGATTAACTACCCCTTTTCAAGTTAAATGGTTACCTAAGTTGATGGGGTTTGATTATGAGATCTCCTACAACAAAGGTAGTGAAAATGTAGTAACAAATGCACTGTCAAGACTTAAAAGTGAGGGTGAATTGAACTCCCTAATAATGTCTACCATAACTAGTGATTTGTTGTAAAAGATTAAAGATATTTATGTCCATGATACTGCTTTACAAGTAGTAATTCAATAGTTGACAGATGGAAATTATGATGGTAACAAGTATGTTTAGGAAGGCAATGTTCTAAAGAGGAAAGGAAAGATAGTTGTGGGAGCTGATGAACAACTGAGGAAAAAAATTATGCAACATTACCATGTCGATGCAATTGGTGGCCATTCAAGCACCAATGTAAAAGCTCATAAAGTGAGAAGTTTGTTTTATTGGAAAGGATTGCACAAAGCAATTATGAAGGTTATAAGAGAATGTGATGTGTGTCAAAGATAGAAAGCTGATTAGCTGCATATCTTGGCTTATTGCAACCACTAGTAGTTCCTGAAAAGATTTGGAGTGAAATTTCTATGGATTTTATAGTAGGTTTGCCTTAGTCACAAGGGAAGTCTGTGATTTTTATGGTGGTAGATAGACTGAGCAAATATGCCTACTTCATGGCACTAAGTCATCCTTATACTGCATGTTCTATGACTCAAGTGTTCTTAGATATAATTTATAGGCTTCATGGCTTACCTGATTCTATTTTTAGTGACAGCGACAGTGTGTTCCTGAGTCTCTTTTGGCAGTCTCTTTTCAAATTGCTCAAGGTGGAATTGAAAATGTCTACTGCTTACCATCCCCAAACAGATGGCCAGACTAAGGTTGTGAACAAATGTATGGAGTGTTACTTGAGATGTATGACTGGGGAGAGGCCTAAGGAATAGGTTCAATGGTTTCCTTTAGTGAGTATTGGTATAAATCACAAGCACTCCTCCATTAATGTGACACCCTTTGAAGTACTTTATGGCCAAACACCCCCATTGCATAATCCCTATGTAGCTGGTGAAAGTGTTATGGATAATATGGATAGGAGTTTACAAGCAAGAGAAGCTACAATTGAGATGATCAAGTTCCATATAAATAGAGCTCATAATAGGATGAAGAAGTATGCAGATTTAAAGAGAAGTAAAAGGGAGTTTGATGTAGGAATGTGGGTTTATCTTAAGCTGCAGCTACACAAACAAGTGACTATCAAGAAAGCAGTTCAGAACAAGTTTTCTGCCAAGTACTATGGGCCTTTCTTGATCATTGCTAAAGTCAGAACTGTGGCATACAAGTTAGAATTGCCAAGCAACAGTAAAATTCACCCTATGTTCCATGTGTCTCAGCTCAAGTTGTGTAGAGGCTACAATTTAAAGATGGGAATTTTACCTCATTGTGGTGTTGATGGTTTGTTAGCAATTGAGCCTGAAGTCATTTTGGATAGAAGAATTGGCAAACAGAACAACAAGGCAGCAACTTATGTGTTAGTCAAATGGGTCAACCATCTTGAGGAAGATGCTACTTGGGAGCTTTATAAAGATTTGATTTCCTAACTTCTCCATTGATCCTTGAGGTCAAAGATCTTGTTAAGAGGGATGGATTGTCAAAAAGTGAAAGTTAAACTGGGTCAATAATGGAAAGTCAACGCAAAAGTCTAAAGTTTGTTGAAATTCCTTTTGGCGGGAAAAACAGTTAGGCTTAAATTTGTCTATAAATACCCTTCCTAGTTCATTTTTCATTCATTCTTGCTTTTGTAACTCAAATTCCTCTCTTTTGTAATTTTCAACTGTAACCTGTAACCCTTGCCCTTTTTGTGAGTTTTGAATGTTCTAATTTAGTCCTTTGACTATTTGACTTTTGTCAATTTTGTTAGATATTGTACCGTGTTGACGGTGGTGAATTTATGTGATTGAGGTATTTTGTGTTATATGGTGTATAATAATCCTTTTTAGAGGGTATTATTATGTTAATTTTGTTCTTGGTGGTTTGACCTGTGGATAGCCTGAAATGCCAAAAACGAGTCTCGACACGTCCGATAATGTTCAAAATGATTTTTGGGAAGTTTAATGTGGAATGAGTCTTGTAAATACTCTAAATTATGGGAAAATTATTTTTAAAGTGAATACAAATGCTAAATAACTTCGAGAAATATTTTACGATCAAGGTTTTTGAGTTTTAAGTGAACCCGACACAAAAACGAAGACACCTGAGCCTGTAGGATTCTATGGCCGGCTATAAACAAAGGGGAGGAGACAAGATGGCATTTTTTTAGCTACTATGGTCCAACCTTAGTACTATATGTCTTGTTTTCTTCTCACATCACACACATTTCATGTTTACCTTTAAAAAAATCAAATCTCCTTTCTCTCTTCCTCTTGAGTTTTGTCCGACCAAACAACCCACACAAACACATATTTTTTCCAATCTTTGATCAAAAACGTGAAGAGTCTTGGAGAATTGGGTTGATTATAGTGCTCGGGTTATTGTTAAAACTACGTTTGGGTAGTCGGTTCGCGTTCGTTCTCGCTCTTTTGAAACCCTCTTTGTAAGTTTATCAAATTTTGATTTAACTTGTACTTTTATGTTTTAAATGATGCGTAGATGTTAGTTGTACGGTTCGTTTGTTAAAAATCGAAAGTGAAAAGTTTACTAATGGATAACTAGGGAACGTTTTGGTTTTGAACAAAAAGGAAAGAAAAGTAAGGTTTTGTTAGTTTTGATATTGTGGTCATGATGGTTGAAAAACATTTATTGATAATTAGCTTATTTTGGATAATAGCTTATTTAGCTTATTTATAAGCACTTTTCGGCTTATTTTGGGCTTATTGCGATTCGAAGACCACAAGGAAGCAAGTATATGTGTTTTTGGTTATTACCCTAGTATTTCATATCTTTGTGGACTATTATAGCTTATGGTGATAACCAAATACGATACGTAGCTTATTAGCTTATTTTTAAGCTTATGGAATTAGTTTTGGAGCTATTGGGCCCACGGCCCAATAAGCCTCAATAAGCCATGGCTTATTGAGTGTTTATTGTGGTCCGGATTACTTTGTTGCTTATTGTTTTGGGCTTATATTTACTAATGGGTTTTGGTATTGGGCCTTAAGTATATATTATACGTATGAATATCTTAATGGATCCTCATTGGGCCTTAAGGCCCAATCAGCGTAAACTAGTCGTTTTAAGAGATTTGACATACTTTTAGAAAGCGAAACATACTTATGAATTGATATTGGAAGTCGTTTGGAAAATACGTTTTGGTGAACATTGCGAAATATGGATTTTTGGCATTTTGTTAGAAAATGGAGAATTTGTGGAAAATTGTTTGAAATTAAGGTTTAAAACCTTAGAAAACGTTGTATAAATGTACGGGTCACGTCGAAATTTCGTAAAAATTCTATACTTAGAATTTTTACTCAAAACGTAATTTTCAATAATGTAGGATCGATATTCCTTTATGAAACACTGATATACTGTCAACTATGCGGAATCTAGTTGGCAGTACTTAAGAAGAACACACAATAGTTTCTCAAACGATTTCTATTATAAACCTTTTGAATCTGCCTAAATTGCAGATCCCTAATACAATACTAATAATTCTTAACTCGTGTTTTTCTATCTCTCTTAATATCTTCCTAGAGATCCTTTTATAAACATAAGGATAACCTCTAGTAGATGTACAGTCCTTGTATGACATAAACACTAATCAATACTAATCATTAAACTAACTGTTACAAGATAATTACTAACATAACCATTTAAATGATAATCCTTTAAGATTCCTTTATCCACGGCAGTACTTCGATCTTTGACTGGCAGTACCTTGACTTTCTACTTAGCAGTACTTTGACCTTTTGCTTAGCAGTACGTTGACCCTTGTATTTCCCAACATCTTTTGTTAATCAAAGGGTTTATCTTTGGTCTAAGGAGAGGAGTGGTCTTCTTTGCTTCACCATAAAGTCTTAGTTCCATCTGAGCTTGCTCAAGTGTTCTGAACTTTTTGTTGGTGGATTTATCTTCTTGACATATTTTTTGGGTTTCACCCCAAGTGTGTAGATACAGGAACGTGGTCCTTTTGAACAACGACATAATATTCTTTCTTCTTCCCTTTTTAGCTTGCTTTTAGGTTAAAAATCGTGGTTTGAGTACCAGTTCCTGCATAATAGAGGGTTAGTAGCTTTTAAATTTGTCATTTTTACTTTTGCCGCAAGTAGACGGACTGGGAATAAACCAGTTTACTGTTTTTAAGCTTCAATGAAGAAACTAAGGACCAGTATATTATCTTTATTTATGCTTTTTAGCAAAGCATCAGCTCTTAACGGATTTGTTAAGTCTTTACCAGTTGCCGTTTGCACTGGACTAGTTGTAGTTTTTAGAGTTTCCTCTTCCGGCACTTCAATAGCCGTTGTTGGATTGTTAAACAATCGAAGTCTTTCTTGTACTGATTGTAATTGGATCAGTAGCATTTTTTCTTCTAAAATCAAATCTTGTTTGACTTTTTCCATTGTTATTGGGTTTTATAACAAGGTTTTCTCTTACTCTTTCACTCTTTTTAAATGTGATGGTGTTTGATTTGTGTGAGAAAAACGTTGGCTGCAACGTTCTTTTTATAGAGCTCGTGAGGAGCATTGATGTCATGGATGACGTCAATTGTTTTTGAAATCACGTGTGAGGCAATCTGCCAACACATTTTTATTTCCTGGAATTGTTCAGTTTTGAAGAATAGTGACTGAACAAACCAAGCCTGCCATCTTAATAGACGACTGTTTACTATCACCTGCTATGTTAGTTCGTAGGGAAATATAAGTTAAAGTTTTTCGTTAATCTGTCACGTACTCATGAAAAAGTTACTGGGGGTTTTATAGGTTATTAAGCTCACTATATTTTGAAAATACGTTTTTAACCGCCCAGTAGATTCTTTTCATTGCTATGGTTAATTTCTTTTCTGCACTGCTTTGATACTTCCAGAAGTTGTACCTGCAAAATTTCTTTCTGCTGTGTCTGGGGTTTCTGCTTTTAAAATTCCTCCCCAGATTTTTTCTGACGGCATCAGCTTTTCAATAATAAGTAAATCTTTCGTTGTTTTGATGGGAGATATAGTTTAGGGAAATTTACTGTCAAATTTTTCTTTATCTTTTTGATACTAGTCGGTATTCGGACTGAGTCCAGTTCCAGACAATTTCCTTTTGATGTTTTCCTTGTAAAGGTTGTTTTCCTTTTCCCAAAAGTTTTGCAAGTTTTTCAATATACGTTTCTGCATAAGTTAAAACTCCTAGAAACCTTTGTAATTGTTTTTTGTCTTCTAAAACATCTGGAAAATTGTGTAAATGTTCTAAAATATGTTTTTGTGGACTATGAGTTCCTTGATCTATTTCTAGACCTAAAAAGTTAATCTTAGTTTTAAAAAGATTGGCTTTCTTTTTTGAAAGGATTATACCATGTTTTGAGATAGTTTTTAAGACTTCTAAAACGTGAATATAATGTTTTTCTTTGTTTTCACTGAAAACAATTATGTCATCAATCATAAATGTACAAATTTTTCTAGACCACGAAGTGCTTTTTGCATGTGTCTTTGAAAGATAATTGGGGCTTGATTTCAAGGCCGAAGGCTACCTTCCATGAAATGTCCATTGGGACAAGTAAATGCAGTAGCAATTGTGATTGTTCGTCTAGCAAAACTAGCCAGATCCAGTTTCGCATTCAAAACTGGAAAAATTATATTTTTCCTTTAGGAGGGTAAAAGTTTCGTGCATATTAGGGAGATTGTGAGAATCTCCAATAGTGGCTTCGTTAATCTTTTTATAATTAACAACCATTCTTTTCTTTCCTCTTCTTTTTTCAGCTTCATTTTCAACTAAAAAGGCTGGTGAAAATATGAGGAGATTTTGATGGACAATTAACTTCATATTAAGAAGTTCGTTGCTTTGGTTTGTGATTCAATCCCTTCTTAGTGGAGAATAGCACATAGGTTTAACTCTACCGAACCGTATTAGAGAATCAATGTGTTTAATTGTTGCTTTCGATTCCTCCTTAGTCTTTTTGAGGATCAATAGGATTTTCAGAGCATACTTTATCTAGAATTTCTTCAATGATTTTGTATTTATTTATTTGTAAAAAGATGTTACATCCTTTTATGTTTTCCTGAGAAATGTTTGTTCCAGGAATTTGTTTGATCTTTGAATCTTTTTTCATGGATTCCAAAAAGTTTGGTTGCCCTTGACTAAAGGCTTTAGTGACCTTTTTTATGATTATTAGTTCATCGTTAAGATGAAAGGCAATTCTATCAATCCATTGAACAAAAGGTCCAAATAGTTGACAAAAGTTATTTCCTAAGATTAGGTCAATACCAGAATCTTGTTGGTAGATTGTTGGTATATTAAACTCGTAACCAGAAAGTTTTAAGGAAATGTTCCTACAAACCTGATTAATTTTTATAGTATCACCATTGGCAATGGTAGCAATGATTTCTCTTGGTGAGTTTTCCCATAAGTCATGTGGAAAAACATGTTTACTGGCTAAGCAAAGAGATGCTCCAGTGTCAATATAGCAGTGTAGCTTATATTCTTTGAAGCCTTTAAATTTAAGGTTTCCTTGAATATATATTGAGTTTGGATTTGTTATGTTTCTAACAGAATCCTCGTGTTTTTGAAGATTACAAACAAAATGTGGTTGGATCTCCCCTCCATAGAAAATTGGGATAAATTGATTTTACTCTGATGATTCATCATCAGATGATGAAGAGGAATTGTCAGTGACAATAATTTCTTCTTTTTTAAGACAGAAAACATCTTTTTCGTCTTCATAGATGTCTTCTATAGGTTCATATCCATGTAAGAGTGCAATTCTGCACATTTTTACTTTAGTCGGATATTGATTTTTCTTAGGGCATTCATTTGAATAATGTCCTTCTTCATTACAAGTCCAACACCTGCATTTTTATTCTTACTTGCCCTTTGGGGCAATATTTTTCAGGTGGATCTTTTGTAGGTTTAAAGTATTTTCCTGGGGAAAATCTTTTTCTTTTTTGTTTCCACGAAGTTTTATACTTCTTTTTATATTTCTTTTTGTAGAAACTCTTTTTCTTATCGTTTCTTATTCTGCCAATGTCTAGGTTTTCCATATCGACTATATTTTCGCAACAACTCTTGCTAAGTGATTTAAGCTTTTTCTGCTTATATCTAGTATCGCAGATTTTTGTAATTTCTTCTTTTGCTAACCTTGTTGCAAAAGCAAGACTGTTTTTTGAGATGATGTTTCCTTCGTTTTTCCATCTCTGAATAGTTTGTTCACTTATGATTGGTATTTTCATAAGATAGGCTTCAATCCATTGAAGATGTTCACTTAATGGAATTTTATATATATTTTTCTCATAAAATGTGTTATTCATCTAGATACAAATATATTTATGAGTTGAACTCTAGTTAGGGTTCTCCTAGCTTGTCTTGTTATTTGATTATTTCTAAATCCTTGTTTATGGTTGTCATTCCTACAAACATAGTTTTAGGATATCGATCACAGAGTCGAAGAAGTCTATTCCGTGATGTTCTTCGTTCCATTGATGTCTTGTTTTACAAGACTTGGATATGCCTTCTGTTTTGTGTCGTATTAGAGT
This sequence comes from Tanacetum coccineum, assembly GCA_026074375.1. Classification (NCBI taxonomy): domain Eukaryota; kingdom Viridiplantae; phylum Streptophyta; class Magnoliopsida; order Asterales; family Asteraceae; genus Tanacetum; species Tanacetum coccineum. Next base: position 17,433 of record BQNB010113993.1, read on the forward strand.
TTAAAATGATTTGCAATTTGAATATCGTCTTGATTGTCTGTATCAATCAGGATATTTCATTGGACCATTTTTTCAGGTTCTTTTCTTTCCGTTAAGTAGAAAATACAATCTAGATTGAGTATGTTTATTTAGTCCTGATTATTGAAACGGAGATTGTTTTATATTGGACACTACCATCATATGAATTCAACATTTATAGTATTAAGGCATCTGAACTTTCTATCAGTTCTCGATTTCTTATTGGAGGACTTTACTTTTTTCTAAAGTCGGATTTTACATTGATTATTTTTTCGACAATGGTAGTTCTTCATCTGAGTCAGGGTGATCTAGTATTCAATCGGCTTCTTTGCCATTTTTTGTTATATAGTACAAATATAGATGAAACATTGTATTAAGGCAATGTTATTATTCAAATTCTTCGAAGCGGTTTCTCTGCACCTGTTGTTCGCTTTTTCTTCTTCGATAAGACAAAGAGCGTTTTATTAGTAAATTAAAAATAGATGTGTTTGATCTAGCACTATGCATCATAGTGCTGATTGAAGAACAAAGTCCTGCAAGATAGATGAAATTACTCAATTCTTTTGTATTTTAAAGGATAATCATTCTCATATCGTATTGTCTTTTTGGATTTTGCCAAATACTAGACCTGAAGGTTTTCTTACGACGCGTGTTTGTTTTTTACGCTGTTCCCATTTTAGTTTGAAGATCCCTAATTGGTGGTGAAACCTGAATTCAGAAATCGCATTGTCAGTAGATTGTATTATATATATCATTAATAGATTTGTAGCATAGACTCGAGGGTGTCAGTCAAGCGGGTCTTAGATTTTAAACTATTTAGTTAGCTTTAGGTTCTTTAGGGGCATATTTTTTAATTTGAACCTTAAAAATTTTCTTTGTCATTCACTATTTATTAATCCACTTTATGTCTTGTTGATTACTTCTTTACTAGCAGATGGGCTTTCTTGTTTCAATGCCGTATCCGGTTTTTTTTTTAATTGATAATTTTTTCGAGAATAAACCCTGCCAAAATCAAATTCCTCTTCGATCCCTCGACCACCTGCGCTGCTCACGTTCTTATTTTCACCTCTACGCCCCCCCAACGTTCACCCGCTCCAGTCACATCTCCCGGCGTTCTTCCCCTTGAATGCTTGCCATTTATTCACACAATAACTCGGTTGAGTTGATCTTGGATTTTGTTTTTAAGCAGTAGTTAGTAGTGCTAGTTGTCTAGTTCGTGAGATTATGATTTACACTTTCTGTAACTTGAGGTTCTAATGTTGAAGACTTCTCAAGATGGTTTATAGATGCTTCGAGTCTGTCGACTTTTGCATTTAAATCTTTGAGTAACTTAATGTATTTATAAAGCGTCAATTTTCTTTGTCCTTTTGGTGTTGATACAAAAATTTGATGAACGTAGAAACTTAGGTTTTGAGGATTTTTCACTTTGATCTTACTAAGCCCCACCAAAGTAAGGATAGGAGTTTGGAGATTCTATCAATTTCTATCCAACAATTTGATTAATATTGTTAGTTGAGTTTTATAACGTTAGCTCGCTAGGTTAGACTTTTTCCCTTAGTGCTAAAAACGTATTTATTTTCTAGGATGTTTGGATCAATTGTCCTTCATCTAGTTTTTTAAAGTTAAGGAGTTTTTCCTTCTTGTATTATGTTGCGGGTAAGGCACAGTTTAAGATTTTGTACAATATCCGTGAAGGATTTTGTGTATATCTTCTTTTGGAATCTTATTTCGAGACATTACTCTCATGCTTTTTACTTATAATTGAAGAAGATGTGATTCTTCAATATGAGGTGTTTACTCCAATGTCGGAGTTTTTTTTTTTAACCTTTGAGTGGTGGTTTTGTGACCAATTAGTTTTTTATTTTTCAGAATGTTCAATTAAATCATATAGTAAGCACATCAAGCTTCAATAAATTCATGAGTAAACAAGCATGTATCAAACATGTATTAGAAATCATATGGTAGGCAGGCAAAAGCTTTAGTAAAAACATTCATGTAACGCTTATGTAGTAGTAACCGATAAGTTTGCTTAAATAAACGAGCATGTATTCTCACCCCGAAAATAGTTTAAGAAAACCATTAAAAGCGAAAAGGTGGGGCTATGAACTCACCTTGATGGAAGTTTCAGATAATAATTTCAACAACGAACGAACAATAATGATACGCCTCAACCACGACCTATAATATATTGGTTCGTGATCAGAAGAAATAAAGATCGAGTGGAAAATGCATAAATTACATAAGTAAATAAATATAGTTACTACACACATATATATAATTACATATTATGGAATCCACATGAACACCCTAAGTTTTTATTAATTAAGTCATTTTCTTTAGCATTATACGCTCAACAATAATTTGTGACGCTTTTCCGAAAAATTTCTATTTTTAACAGGTTACTATTTTAAGAAAGTTTCTATTTTTAGCAAGTTAATATTTTAGGAAAGTTTATATTTTTAGAAAGTCCAATTATGGTAAGATATTAATTACCGTTTAATAAAATGTTAAGTTTTCGTCAACCCCCGACGCGCCAATAACTTATATATACTTATCCATATTTTCCTTGTTAATCTTATGAATATATATATATTTACACATATAAAGTTTCTAAATATAGACTTACTATTTTTAGATATAACCGAAACGTACCCAATAATATATATATCGCCCAATTATTTCCGTTAACATTTCATAAGCTCAAACGGACTCCAAAACGCTCAAATTCCCAATTTTTGCCAAAATTCAGCAACCAAACCCATCTTTTATAAGTTTTTAACTTTTATTATATTTTGCAAATTCTGACCCGTTTCAAAAACGACCCATTAGAACACATTTTCACATCTCGGACTCTAAAGTACCTTGACGTAAAACGACGTTCCGGACAACTTTTTAGTTTTGGCCGGGACCCGAAAATCGACAGAAATAGACGAAAACGCCCCTGCATCAGGTCTGATGCAGTTTGTACAAAATGAAAAACCCAAGTTTTGCCTTAGCTTTTAGACCCATTTTTAACAAAAATTAGCAACCAACCCATTCCTTTATAAGTTTTTACCTTTTTATTAACTTTACCAAATCTGACCCGTTTCAAAAACGACCTATTAAAACACATTTTCACATCTCGGACTCTAAAGTACCCGGACGTAAAACGTCGTTCCGGACAACGTTTTAGTTTTGGCCGAGACCCGGAAATCGACAGAAATGGACGAAAATACCCTTGCATCAAGTCTGATGCAGTTTATTAATAATGAAAAACCCCGGTTTTGCCTTAGCGTTTAGACCCATTTTTACTTGATTCTAGACTTAACCGACCTCGCGAGGCAGTAAAACGGCCATCCGAACAACTTTCGTGTTTTGGCCGAAGGCCGAAACAGACTAGAAAGTGACGAAAAAGCCCCTTCAAAATCCTGACAGCAACTAATTATACCACAAAAACTGGATTTTACGACGACTATTTCTAGTTTCAATTTTCCATTGAATCTTCGTTTTTAAGAGTTAGAAGGCGATCCATACATGAAAACGATCGTCTTGGCAAGCTCTACCATAATCTTAAACAAGTTTTTAACTTTATCATTTTTACGACATCAAAACATGGGCTTTAATTTTCTGCAGAAAATGCCCCGTTACCAAACTATACCAAACGCTATTTTCATCACCAAACCACTTCACAAATTCACTTAGCTAGCCTATCTCCATCCTCTATCATAACCAACAATTATTCAACACCTCACAATCAAATTAACACTATTCGAGTGGATTCCAAATTATATAAAAATATAACATATGCATTAAACATAAAAAATAAATATCAAAGAGGGTTTTAGAGGGCTCACAATCACAAGTAATTAGCAAGAAAATAATCGACACGAATTCCTCCTTGTTTCTTTGATCTTGCCGAAACCCACAAACAACTCCAATGACCAATCCTTTGATTTTTAAACAACCAAAATCTTGCCTAGACACTAGTCTTCAATCCCTTAACCTTAATCTTCACCCCAAAACTTCAAGAAACAAGAAAAATAAAGATTTTAATAAATCTTTTGCATGGTGATTTTGCTTGTTGGATTGATAAAGATCAATGTATGGTTAATGTAGTTGATTGTAGGAGTGTATAATAGTGATTAGGAGTAATAGAAAAATTTTGATGGTGGATTTATGGTGTTGTTTTTGGTTCGACAGGAAGCAAGGAAGAGAGGGAAGAGATGTAGATTTTTTTTTCTTAAGTTCACTGTGTTATGAAGATGCAGTGATATGAATGGGTTTTTCTTTTCTACTCAATAGCCCATGCAAAACACCATCATGAATTTATGCCTGGGAAAGAAAAATTTTTGGATGGAGTGAAATTTTGGGCTACATAGGGGGCGGCAAAGGGGAGGGCTTCGGCT
>BQNB010113994.1:0-21835 GCA_026074375.1 Tanacetum coccineum
CCCTAAAGAATTTGAGCTCTTGACAGACGCATCTTGTCAAGACCAGTTATTTTCCCATATAAGTACTTATTGATGATGGAAGCAAAGGTTCTCCACGGTTGGTGCATCAGATCGACTACCACGTCAGTGATTGATTTAATGTTTCCTTTATGGCCAAGTTCCTTGATGAAGGAGACAATTTCTTCATTTGACGGGATTTCATCAAAGTCTTGATTCAGAAGTCTAGGACAGATCTAGAAGATCTCTCTAAACACTTCTATATTAATAGTGAACCTTTTCTTGCCAATCTTAAACCGGTAAGATGAATCATGCTTGTTGATGGTGAACCAAAACTGATGCATATATATCTCTAGAATGTCTGTAGTGATAAGGAAAGCAGGATAGCAAGTAGTGAGTGTAAGAGCGTCCAATACAACTTGATAGGTGGGTTCTTTCTGAGTCTTTGGAAGATCAATTCTCAGGTTTCATTTACCGATCTCGACTAGTGGTACCAAGGCATTGTTAAGAGCAACTTGTTGAGCGACAGTAGTAGTCATGGTTCTACCAAGATTTATCAAATACAGTTTATATACAAACAAACAGATATGTATTTTACTGAGTGACAATTTGGTTCATGAAGATTGATTTTAGACGCAAGTTGTGAATTCTAACTATGGATTAGGCACACGTAATTAGGCATTGAATTATAACAAAGGAAGAATTAACAACAATAAGAGAATCAATATGGATTGATAACAAGCTAATTATTGGTCTACAATAGGCACCTAAGCATCTAGATTGATTACTAAGGAAAGATTACCCTAAATAAATTACATTGTGAAGATTTAAAGAAATAAATCACTTAGATTAAATTTTCAAGAATAATTCGACTAGATATAAGCTTAGAGTGTAATTTGCCCATTGAAGATGTATAATTCGCCTCATTATTTGTATTATTTGTCCAATGTTAATTATGTGTATAATTTGCCTATCAGTGACATATGTATAATTCGCCCAGTTTTAGAAGTATGTATAGTTCGCCTAGTTTTAAGATGGTATACTTCGCCTAGTATTGTTGAGGTATAATTCGCCTAGCTTTTAGACTTGTATAATTCACCTAGTTTTAAGACACGTATAGTTCGCCTAGACTAAAAGGTATACTTCGCCTAGATAACATGGTATACTTCGCCTAGGCTACTTGGTATAATTCTCCTAAGATTCTTAGTATACTTCGCCTAGTGCAACATATGCATACTTCGCCTAGTACAAAACTCAGTATACTTTGCCTAGGTATGAATACTTCGCCCAAGCAAACTTTTAACCACATTCAATCTTCACTTTTAAGCATCAAAATTAGTTTAAACATGAACTTTAGCAACCATAATGTTGATCCTAATGAATAGACATTTAACTCCTTAGCTTGTAAGGTTTAGTACCCTTGGATAAATCCAAAAATACTAAGAATGAAACTTTGATTGAATGATATAAACTATGAGGAATCTAGTTTATACCACTAAGAAGTATTCTCAATGAAACAGTAAAGTATGTTTTAACACAAAGATATAATCAACACAATAAGCTTTAATATATATTAATACGATCACTCTGACTTAGTGATAGGGTTTACAACCTTGAAGCTATGAACTCTATGGAAAACAGTAAAGTATGTTTTGACACAAAGATATAATCAACACAATAATCTTCAATATATATTAATACGATCACTCTGACTTAGTGATAGGGTTTACAAACTTGAAGCTATGAACTCTATTGAAAACTAAGATGGAAAAACTTATATCTTTCTATACACTAGGATCCCCTTTTATACATCAAGGAGTCCTACAAGGCTTATAATACATTCCTAACTTATCATGATCTTTTCTATAAATAAACATAATCTCATAATCAAATAAGTTATACATATCTTTTACAAAAATAACTTAATACTTATCTTCAATCAATCTTTATCTCTTTAATCCGTCTTTATCCTCTTGTCAGCAGTAAGTCTTCTAGCAGTAGTAATTCAGCAGCACAAACTTAGCAGTAGTAAGAATTCTTGAAGTCTTTTAAGTCCCAACAATCCTCCCCTAAACTTGATGTTCATATTCTGAATCTTCAAGTTTCTTCTTCAAAAGTCTTCATCATGCTCAGGAGGATATATTCAAACCTTTTATTGACCACTTTTCTATTTTTCCATAAGCTTGAGCAGTTGATAGGACATCTCATTCCAATGATCAGTTTGAAGTTTCTTGTTAAGCATATTTGTGATTGTAATTGGTGTAAGGGGGTATGTCTTTTCAACTAACATAAAGATGTGAACATTTCCAAACCTTACAAAGTGCACTCCACATGAATCAATTAACTTCCAAATTGTCACCTTTTCTTGTTAAGCATATTTGTGATTGTAATTGGTGTGGGGAGGTATCTCTTTTCAACTAACATAAAGATGTAAACATTTGCAAACCTTACAAAGTGCACTCCACATGAATCAATTAACTTCCAAATGGTCACCTTGTATCCTTGTAGATTTCTCCATACATCACTCCTTATGTCTGGTTCAAACATGACTTTCAAATAACCCACAACACTCTTTCATGTTCATCTTCAGGTCTTAAACCACCATGCTTTGTTTTGAATAACTTCTAAAGTGTCTGCAAATCTTCTTTTCTAATTTTTTAATTTTCTATTTTCTTTTCTGGTTTTATATTTTTATATTTTCTTTTTGAAAAATCTATATAAATGAAAATCTTTTTGGGTTTTTATATTTTCTTATATACATATGATACACAGGATATACCACGACTTGTCACCATTACTTGTCCTCTTCCTCTGCCAGACTCTTTAGCGTTTCAGGAGACATGTTTTTCATACTAAGCTTTTCGATCAAGAATTCGAATCTTTCTCGCGGCAAAGGTTTGGTGAAAATATCTGCCAGTTGATATTCGGTCCGGACAAAGTATAGTTCTACTATTCTATTCTCCACTTGCTCCTTTATGAAGTGGTATCGTTCATCAATATGCTTGGCTCTAGATTGTTGAACGTTGTTGCAGCATAGAGCGATAGCACTTTTGTTGTCGTAGTACAAAGGAATCTTATTGAATTGAAACCCATAGTCTGTTAGCTGTGATCGCATCTAAAGGATTTGAGCACAACATCCAGATAAGGCAATATATTAAGCCTCTGTACTCGAGATCGCAGTGCTCTTTTGCTTCTTGGATGACCAGCTAACAAGTTTATCACCTAAGAATTGAGCGCTTCTTGATGTACTACGTCTAGTGTCCTGACACCCCGCGTGATCTGCGTCTGAATATGCTGTTAGTGAAATACCGGTATCCTTCAAGTACCAGAAACCCAAGTGAATGGTTCCCTTTAGGTATCGAAAGATCCGTTTAACTGCATGTAAGTGCTTTTCGGTAGGCTTTGCCTGATACTGGTCACATAAGTAGACTGCATAGATAAGGTCGGTTCTACTGGTTAGATACATGAGAGATCCAATCATGCCACAGTAAAGTGTAGCATCAACTGGTGTCCTCTATAGATCTTCATCTAGTTTATTATTTTCCATCATAGGTGTGTCTACAGAATCACTAGTTAGCAAACCATATTTTCTAATAACTTCAGAAGCATATTTTGATTGGTTTAGGAAGATGCCTTTAGGACTTTGAGAAATTTGTAATCCTAAAAAGAATGATATCTGCCCCCATCAACGACATCTTTAACTTAGTGGTCATCAGATTAGTAAACTCATTACACATAGCAGTATTAGTGGATGCAAATATTATATCGTCAACATAAATTTGTACCAGTAATAAGTCGTTTCCTGCTTTCTATGTGAAGAGTGTCGGATCAACTACACCTTTAGAGAAATGTTGTGAAATAAGGAAGCTTGACAGCATATCAAACCATGCACGTGGTGCTTGTTTGAGACCATACAGGGCCTTTTTGAGCTTATACACATGCGATGGGTTGTCCTGATCAACAAATTCTTCTGGTTGAGAAACGTAGACGTCTTCCTTGAGCTCGCCATTTAAGAAAGCCGTTTTGACGTCCATCTAGTAGATCGTCATATTCTTGTTGGCGGCATTTTCTATGAAGATACGAATGGCCTCTATTCTTGCAACCGGTGCAAATGATTCCTCAAAGTCGATTCCCTCCTCTTGAATGAATCCTTAAACAACCAATCTAGCCTTATTCTTGAGTAACCAGCCAAATTCTTCTGTCTTGACCTTAAAGATCCACTTCAATTTGATCAACATTACTTTATCTGGACAAGGCACCAATTCCTAAACTTGTAGTCTTTTAAATTCATGAATTTCTTCTTGCATCGCCTCAATCCATGAGGATTCAAGCATAGCTTCTTTGAAGTTCTTTGGTTCTACATAAGTTAGGAAGGCATCAAAGTAACACCACATAACAATAGTTTCAAGTTGCTTTCTCATGGAGACTGGTCGAGATGGGTTACCAATCACGTTTACCAATGGATGATACATAGTCCATCTACCAATCAGTTTCAGTGGGGAGTGAGAGGACTGTGCATTTGATGATGATTCTTGAGAAGTAGAAACATCATGAAGAGATTTATGACATGGATCGTCAAATTGTGCATTTGGTATTGGTTCTTCAACACCTAGTGAGATGATTGAGGATTGTTGTTGTTGGTTAGTTGATGAAGTACTTGATGAAGGCACATCTTGATCAATGGTTGTTGATGAAGGTGTAGCGGCTATTTCAATAGCTCTTGGTGCAACAGCTACTGGAACTGGAGACACAGCACTTGATGGAGGATTGAAGTATTCATCAAACATGGGTTAAAGCAAATGATCCCAATCATTTCTTGTTGGTGGATTAAAAGGTTGTTGAGGAACAGGGTTTGGAACAAGTCATGAACTGGATGTTACAGGAGTCATTAGTTTAGGCCCGGGTCCAGAACTAAATTGTTTAGAAGCCATTGCTGTCAGCTCATCGAACGTTACATGAATGGTTTCCATGATTTTTCAGTTCTTCTGTTATAGATTCTGAAAGCTTTCTTTACGGGCACGTAACCAACAAAAATACTAATATCGACCTTTGCATTTAGTTTACCCACATCCTCATTATCATTGGTCAGATAACAGAGTGAACCAAAGACATGAAGAAACGATAAATCCGGCTTCTTGTCGTGCATTAGCTCATATAGAGTTTGGTTGTATCAGAGATGGATTAGGTGTTAGGAATTATGTTTTCCTGAGTTAGTACTGTTAGTATTAGTTAGTTAGTACTGCTAGTATATATGTTAGTACTGGTAGTAGAGTTAGTACTATTAGTAGTAAGTTAGTACTGCTAGCATATATAGACAATACTGCTTAAGTGATATGCATGAGATATATTAGGAATAGATATGCATGATCACTTAATGCATTTTGTAAGCCCATTAGGGTTTCCTTGGTGTATAAAAGGAACCCTACGACACTTGTTAGATATACAAGTTTTACGAACATTTATAGTTAGTATTCTGTAACCTAGCAGATTAATAGTAATCAAAGTTCTGTTTTATTCATTGTTCTTCTTAGCAGTATAAGTTAGTTTCCGCATAACTTATATTGTTCATAGTCATTGTTTCTCTTGTAGTTAGTTTGGATTTATCCAGATTGACTACCACCCTTAACAGGCTAGAAAGATCTATTCAGACTGGATCAACAAGTGGTATCAAAGCTTGTTGAGTAACTATGAGTAAAAAGAATCAAAACAGATATGTTATAAACCTTTACCTTTCAGATCTATTCAATGGCAAGAGAAGATGAATTTCATGATGATAATCCACCACCACCACCACCACCACCACCAGTTACACCTACACAACAAGCCTCTCACACTCTGTCAACCATTAAATTCCCTATTCGGAAGAAAGGTAAGTATGACATATGGGCCATGAAAATGGAAAATTACTTGGGGCGTACAGACTATCCTATATGGGAAGTCATACAAAAGGGAAATGGTCCAGTACAAGTCTCAACAGATACAAATGGACAAATAAGGGTTTTGCCTCCTAAAACTGCTGAAGAGATTTTGGCTAGAGAAAGAGAAAGGAAAGCAAGGACTACCTTACTCATGTCTATACCAGAAGACCATTTAGCAAAATTTCACAAAATGACTGATGCTAAAGAGATGTGGGAAGCTATCAAATCCAGATTTGGTGGCAATGATGAATCTAAGAAGATGCAGAAATACATTCTCAAGCAACAATTTGAAAGCTTTTCTGTATCCAACTCAGAAGGATTGCACAAAGGTTATGACGGGTTTCAAAGTCATCTGAGTCAACTTGAGATTCATGGTGCAGGTGTCTCCACTAAAGATGCCAATCAAAAGTTTCTTAGGTCTTTACCTGCTTCCTGGTCCCAAGTATCCTTGATAATGAGGACCAAGCCAGGAGTAGATACTCTTAGTTTTGATGATCTCTATAATAATCTTAGAGTCTTTGAGTCTGATGTTAAAGGCTCTACTGCATCATCTTCCAGCACACAGAATGTGGCATTTGTTTCTTCTGAAAGCACTAGCAGTACTAATGATGTTAGTACTGCTTATGGTGTTTCTACTTCTTCTGGCCATAACTCATAAAAGGAAGGATCTTCATCATACACTGATGAACTCAAGTACTCTTTCTTTGCTAATCAATCAAGTGGTCCACAATTGGATCATGAGGATCTTGAACAGGTTGATGAGTTTGATCTAGAAGAGATGGATTTGAAATGGCAAGTAGCCATGATTTCCATGAGATTGAAGAAGTTTTACAAGAATACAGGGAGAAAGCTGCAGTTTGATGCCAAGGAACCAGTTGGCTTTGACAAGACCAAGGTTGAGTGTTTCAATTGCCATAACACAGGGCACTTTGCTAGAGAGTGCAAATCAAAAGGAAATTAAGAAAGCAGAAGAAGAGATGCAGGGAACACTGGATATAAAGCAAAAGACAATGGTAGGAGACCTGGAAAACAAGAGGAACCTAAGCTTTAGTAACTATTGATGGGGATGGTGTTGATTGGACTGGTCATGCAAAAGATAAGCAAGAGAACTTTGCTTTGATGACTTACAGCAATTCAGGCAAAAACACTAAGGTAACATCTTGTTCAAACGAATGTGAGGAATCTTATGCTAAGCTTAAGAAATTATATGATGAACAAAGGGAACAACTTGGTGATGCTATTATAGAAATTCAAGCCTATACTCAAGCTTTAAAAAAGGTAGAAGCTCAATTAGTTTGTCATTAACAAAATCAACTTGTTTATGAAGAAAAAAATTAGGTTTATGAAAATTGATTTAGATGATAAAACTAATGTGCTCACATATCATAAGAAACTATTAGCAGAAGCTGTAAAAGCAAAGGAAGAATTAAAAACTAAACTTGAAAATTTTCAAAGTTCTTTTAAAGTCATTAGTAACTGGCTAAATAGTCAGATGAGTGCTAATGACAAATCTGGGCTTGGGTATGGAGATCAAATACATAAAGGTGTTTTAAGTTATGAAAATGAAGTTCTTGAAAGTGTATTTGACAGTAGGTCTAGTGATGTAGAAGATAGTCCTATGTATGACAGATTTGAAAAAGTTAAAGGAATGCATGTAGTTCCCCCTCCAATGACAGGGATCTACATGCCTCCTAAATATGATTGTGGAATAGATGAGTCAAATTTTACATATGGTCCAAAATAGTCTAAAACTAGTGAATCCGCTGCTAATACCAGTGATTATGTCTCTTGTGAATCAAATTCTAGTGTAGAAACACTTGAATCTGTGCCTAAACCAGCTGTAAGTGAACCCATAGCTGTTAGTAAACCTAAAGTTTGGTCTGATGCTCCTATCATTGAGGAGTATGAGTCAGATAGTGATGATGAATATGTGATTAAACCTTCAAAAAATAGGAAAAACCTAGTTTTGATTTTGTTAATACTGGTAAGCATGTAAAAACTCCTAGGGAAACTGTTAAAGAACAGAACACATGTAGTCCAAGTCCTAAAGCTGACAAGGGAGACTGGAATGGTTTAATGTCCAAAAAGATGGGTTTACGATATGGTTTCACTAAAAAGGCATGCTTTGTATGTGGTAGCTTTAGCCATCTTATTAGAGATTGTGACTTCCATGAGAAAAGAATGACTAAACAGGTTGAATTGAACAAAAAGAAGGGTAAGGGTACTGGTCAATGGGAGAATAGACCAGTGTGGAACAATGTACAAAGATTGAATCATCAAAACAAGTTTGTTCCAAAAGCAGTACTAACTAAAACTGGCATATTTCCAGTTAATACTGCTAGACAAAATTATTCTAGTCAAGCAGCAGCAACTAGTACTACTAGGAAAATTAATACTGCTAGACCCATTGTAAATAAAATCAGACCAATAAGCCATCTAATAGAACAATAACACCAAAAGCAAATTTTGCAAATCATAAAGTAAATACTACTGGGGATAAAACAGTTAGTGCTATTGGGGGCAATAGGGAAACTGTTGTTAAGGCCTCAACAGGTTAAAATTAGAGATCCAAAATACATTACTGAAACAAAGTCTCTAAATACAATAGTGGATCAAACTCTAGTAAAAATTTAAATTCTAAAGATCCACTAGGCAGACCCAAGTCAGCAATGGCTTGGGTCCCTAAGAGAAACTAATTTCTCTTATTTGATGTCCAGGATGATCCACAAAAAGCTTTAAAGAACAAAGGAATTGTTGATAGTGGATGTTTCAGGCACATGACTGGGAATAAAGCCTACCATGTTGAATATCAAGACTATAATGGTGGCCCTGTTGCTTTTGGAGGAAGTAAAGGTCAAATAACTGGTAAAGGTAAAATAATAACTGGAAAGTTAGATTTTGAGGATGTGTACTTTGTGAAAGAACTAAAGCAATTTAATCTCTTTTCTGTATTACAAATGTGTGACAAGAAGAACAAGGTTCTCTTCACTGACTCTGAATGTCTTGTGCTGTCTCCTGACTTTAAGTTGCTTGATGAAAATCAAGTATTACTTAGAGTCCCCAGACAAAACAATATGTATAGTTTCAACCTAGAGAACATTGTTCCTACTGGAGGTTTAGCTTGTTTGATTGCGAAGTCTATAGTTGATGAATTTAACAAATGGCATAGAAGGATGGGTCATGTAAAATTTAAAAATTTAAACAAACTTGTGAAGGGAAACCTTGTAAGAGGTTTACCTTTAAAGATTTTTCAAAATGATCACACCTGTGTTGCTTGTCAGAAAGGAAAGCAACACAAGGCCTTCTGTAAGGCCAAAGTAGTGAGCTCTATTAGTCAACCCTTACAGCTTTTACATATGAACTTATTTGGACCCACATATGTAAGGAGCATAAACCATAAGACTTATTGCCTTGTTATCACTGATGATTTTAGCAGGTTTAGTTGGGTGTTCTTTTTAAGAACTAAGGATGAAACTAGTGGCATCCTTAAGGACTTTATAAGACAAATTGAGAACCAATTAAATCAAAAGGTTAAAACTATTAGATGTGATAATGGTACAGAATTCAAGAACAGGGACATTATTGAATTCTGTGGGTCAAAAGGGATCAAGAGGGAATACAGTAATGCCAGAACTCCACAACAAAATGGAGTTGCTGAGAGGAAGAACAGGACCCTAATTGAGGCTGCTAGAACAATGCTAGCAGATTCATTTTTACCTAACACTTTTTGGGCTGAAGCAGTTAGTACTGCTTGCTATGTCCTTAATAGGGTGTTAGTGACCAAGCCTCAAAACAAGACACCTTATGAACTTATAACTGGTAAAATACCAATCATAAGCTATATAAGACCTTTTGGGTGCCATGTGACCATCTTGAATACCATTGACCACCTGGGCAAGTTTGAAGAAAAGTCTGATGAAGGGTTTTTAGTTGGGTATTCTCTAAATAGCAAGGCTTTTAGGGTATACAATTTAGAAACCAAGAGGGTTGAAGAAAACCTGCATATAAACTTTTTAGAAAATAAACCTAATGTTGCAGGGAAAGGACCTAATTGGCTGTTTGATCTTGATTATTTAACTGATTCAATGAACTATCAGCCTGTTACTGCAGAAAATAAAGCTAACAAAACTGCAGGTCCAAAAGAAGCTAATCATAGTGCAGGTACACAAGATAATATTGATGCAGGAAACTCTGAAATGGAAGCTGAACCTGCTCAAGAATACTTTGTACTGCCATTATGGTCTTCTTATACTTCAACAGTCAAGAGCTCAGAAGCAAAGAATGGAGATGAAAAGCCTAATGGGGATACTGGTCTAAAGACAAATGAGGAGCCAAAAGATCAGGAATCATTCCAATACTAACAATCAAATATTGAAATTTACTTACATCAAAAGCTTTTGTAAGCAAATCTGCAACATTCTTATCAGTATGGATTTTGACCATTTGAATCAATTTCTTTTCATTGCAATCTCTAATAAAATGATGTCTGATCTTTATATGCTTTGTTTTTTAATGAAAAACATGATTTTTAATTATGCAAATAGTACTGTTATTATCAATAAAGATCTTGGTATGCATAAAATTGTTCCCATAATCAAGTAGTTGATTCTGAATCTAAAGCACTTGTCTACAACAACTTGAAATAGCCACATACTCAGCTTTTGTTGTGGAATTTGCAACCACTGTTTATTTCTTGCACTGCCATGATATTAATCTACATCCAAGGAATTGACAACCTCTTGTTACAGACTTCCTATCCAAGCTTACTCCAGCATAATCACTATCAGTGTATGGTACCAAATCAAAAGGAGAATCTTTTGGATACCAAAGGTCTAATTTTGGTTAACCTTTTAAGTACCTAAAAATCCTTTTCACAGCATGAAGTGTGAAACATTTAGATTGACTTGGTATCTAGCACAGGCACACACTGCAAACATGATGTCAAGTCTTAAAGATGCAAGATACATCAATGAACCAATCATTGACCTATATATACGAACATCCACTTCTTTACCATTTTCATCCTTGAGCAAAGGCCTTTAAGTTTCGATTGGTATGCTTGCAGTCTTGACTTTTGTAAACCCAAATTTCTTTAAAATTTCAACAACATATTTGTCTTGACTAATAAATATGCCATCCTTCTTCTGTTGTACTTGTAATCCCATGAAAAATGTAAGTTCTCCTATAGAACTCATCTGAAAATTTTCATGCATCAACTTCTCAAATGCATTGCATAATTCCTTCTTTGTTGAACCAAAGATGATATCATCCACATAAACTTGGACCAGCAAAATATCACCTTTTTTCCTTTTGATGAATAAGATCTTGTCAAGTTTCCCTCTTTGAAACCCATTATCCAACAGATATGTTGACAAGGTTTCATACCAAGCTCTAGGAGCTTGATGTAGTCCATACAGTGCTTTTTCAACCTTGTACACTTTATCAAGAAAGTTTGGATCTTTAAATCCTGGTGGTTGACATACAAACACCTCTTCTTCAATCTTTCTATACAGAAAAACATTTTTTACATCCATTTGATACACCACAAAATCTTTAAATGAAGTATAAGCTAAAAATAGCCTAATTGCTTCAATTCTTGCAACAGGGGCAAAGACTTCATCATAGTCAATCCCTTCTTCTTGTGTGTGCCCTTGAGCAACCAATCTTGCTTTGTTTCTTATCATAATTCCTCTTTTATCCTTTTTATTCTTGAAGACCCATTTAGTGTCTATAGCCCTTTTTCCATTTGGTAAATCCACTAAAGTCCAAACTTCTTGTAGCTTGAATTGTAGAAGCTCTTCCTGCATAGCCTTTATCCAGGTTGGATCCTTTAATGCAAGAATTACCTTTTTGGGTTCTTCATGTGATAAAAAGTAAGAAAACAAGCAGTTTTGAAGGTCTTTATGGTTTTTTCTTTGTTGAATAGTACTTACAAACCCATGTTCCTCCGAATTCTTTGACATATTTCTTGTTTGTGTAGCTGATTGCAAATCTCTAATCACTTGATCAAGAGGATGATCTTTAGGAATTCTTGTAGTTGGATTAGGAATGACTTGGATTGTTGTCTCTAAATTGTTCATGTCAGCCACTACACCATCATCTTCGTCATTTCTTATGAAGTCAAATATGCTACAATCTTCCAAAGCAGACATATTTGGATCATCTGGAAGTTCAATGCTTGTTTTTCCACCAACATCATTAACTTCATTTGTGCTAGCAGCATTAACATTGTTAGATCTGTTAACATTATCTTCCTTCTCTTGATCATCAATTTTACTATTTTTTCTTAGATTTAACTCAACCTTCTTTCGATCATCACTTGAAGGTTTGGATCCATCATCATGAGAACTCTTTGGATCTTGGGAAAATGGTGGATCAGGAAGAAAATCATACAGGTGCTTAAGATCCACAATGATGACATGTAGCTGATCTTACTAACCAGGCATTTGCATGTTAGCTGGATTCAGTCTTGGTTGTTTCATATTGGGATGATAAATCCATAAAGCTACATTGGTTAAAGGGAGGCAACTATGAAAGTATCTATTGTCTATAAAACCTCTCATCTCCTGAACATATCATCTCTCTCTCACACTATTAATATGAACACTACTCAACGTGAACTTATTTTTTACTTACCTTAGTATTTTATTGGGTCATATGTGGATTGGAAACGAGGTAAAACAACATCATGGCAAATCAAATTGTTCCAGAAACCCTAAACTCTTATGCTCCACCTTTCTACCCTTGTAAATGATTTTAAGCATTGTCTGATGTTCGGGATATTCGTTTGTGAACTTTAAAACTCTCTGAAGCAGTTTGGATATCTCATGTTGCATTTACCAAGAAAGAGTTGGTAGTTGTTTCATGAGTAGAAGATTGCTCAAGTTGTTGTGCTTGGATTCAAAGTTAGAATTCTCTTGTTGAAGTCATTTTGAAGACATGAGATTATGTAGACATCCAAAGAGTATTTGTGGTGTGGTGCGACCCCACAGAGACGAGTCTATGTCATGTTTGGACAAGAAAGGGGTGATGCGTAACAATGGAGAATAAAAAAAGGTGTCTGTGGCCAGGGTAAATTGGGTGAGTATGGTTATTGTCGAGGATAGTATGCAATCTCAAGCAAAACCAATTTTCAGATTAGAGATTTAGTATGCTTTTAAAAACTATCCCTTAGAAGAAAGTACAACTATTAGTAGAATATTAGCAACACTAGTTAGTGTTGTATTGTTGTATAGTTTTTGGTGTATGCGCTACATATATTAACTAGAAGTGTTGCTTGTCAACCGCTTTAAGGAAGATTTAGAGAGTATCATGAGCAGAGTTACTGATGGTACTGGAAGCATTTTTGATACTTACATTTGCATTCTTACCTTTGGACATAGTTAGTACAGTCATGCAAAAGTTAGTAGCGCTGGGCAAAGTTTCTTTCTGTATCGCTCTAAGAGACATTGGAGAAAAATACCGCCAAGGGAGGACTAAGTGTAGATATTTGCGAACGTTTTTATTTAAAAATTAGGTCTCCAAAAACCTATAAAGATCCTTCTCAATCGCAATTACTAAGCCACTCTTCTCTAACTGACAATTCTTCTTTACAAGCCCTAATCTCTCTACGACGATCTTTCTCTTCTATGCATAATGGTGCTCTTGAGTCCTGTTCCTAAGCACAACATGATAGGATACTTCGGAAATGTCTGAAGGGAATGCTCGAGTTTCATTTTTGAAGTCATTGATTTTTCTTGGAGTGAAGTTATTATGATCATTGAGCTCACTGTAGTCCTGTTGTTTTCGACCAAATTAGTTGAACAGTTTTGGACGTATGCTAGTCCAAAACAATCAAATGTTAGGCACACATAACCCAAAGTAGCTGGCAAGTTTGTGTCTATCTCTGAGGCATCAATCCGAACTGATCTTATTTTTGATGATGCTGATGGGATAGACTCATTACCAAATCAAGCTATCTTTGATGCTATTCAGCTTATGGGATATGAAGGGGATTTAACTGTGTTAACATTTAATAAAGCTTTGTTTTCACCCCAATGGAGGTTTTTATTTCACACAATTAATCATTGTTTAAGTTCCAAAAGTACCTCTTGGGATCAAATTCCTACAAATATTGCCACTGCTGTAATTTGTTTAAATAACTAATCAAAGTATAATTTTTCCCAAATTATTTTTGATGGTCCCCCTATGGCTTAGACATCTAGAGGCTACGACACGAAGTTTGTCACTCGCTTTACTCGATTTATCTCTATATTTTTAGTAGAAAAATTAGCTAAAATTTATCTGTACTATAGATCAATTTCCTTGAATAGTTTAACTAGTATCTGTTTTTTTCTTGCTAGGAGTAGTAAAGGCGACCAAAACATATCTCAAGCAAACGTTACAAATTTGTTTGATTTCTATGTTGGCTCCCCCAACCAACTAGGATGTGGGAGCTTCCTAAGTCAAGACTATATGATGAACAACACATCACCTCCCCTACTCCAAACTACGTGCACAGTTACTTATGAGACCAACACTGACTCCAGCATCCCTAGATCCCCACCATAGTAGAGCGCTCTCAACACATTGAGATTGACCTGTCCCATACCCAAGCACCTATCACCACTCCATGTTCCTGATTTCAATCCCAGAACCTACTGGGAGAATCTTGGAGATCATACACTCCAATGAACATCCCTTTTAGGGAATGAGGATGACATGACTCTCCAAAATGTCTATCATTTTTGTATCTCTTTATGTAAACAGGTTACAGATCAAGCCAAGGAAATCAAACTCTTGAAGGCTAAGATCACAAAGCTCAAGAAGCAAGCTAAACCTGTCATCAAAAACATTATCAAGAATATCTGAAGACTGTCTCATTGCAGCAAGATTCACCAGGAAGAGTCTTCTCAAAGGATACATAGGATGCACAAAGAGTACTTGTAATCAACAAGGAGGAAGATTGCAAAACAAAAAAGAGAATCATCAGTTTAAAGAGAATCCTCTCGTTTGATGTAATGATGAGACTATCATTGATCACATGGAAACAGAAACATGATCAAAGTTGGAAGGGAGGACAAGAGAAATGGTGGATGAAGACCAAGGAGATTGTGAAGTTAGATCTTAGTACTGACAAGGAAGGGTTTAAGTACGACTTTGAAAAAGTTAGTACTGACAGGCCAATAGTTAGTACTGACGAATCCAAAGTTAGTACTGATGAACAAGTTGAAGGTACTGAAGAACACAATGAGGGTACTGAAGAGCAAAGAAAAGGTACTGAAGATCAAAACTAGGTAGAAGTTGCTACTTCAAACTTGCCACTCAAACCACCCATTCTATCGATATTTTTGTTAGATGATGAAACAATAGTTCACTATCTACTCAACTTGAGTCAAGCCAAAGCTGCTTCTAAAGGAAAAAGAGAAAGGTGTTGTAGAGTTGAGGATGTTGAAGAAATGTATAGACCTAGGCCTACTTCTCAAAAGATCTTCTACTTTAAAACCTCTTCCAAAGAATTGATCCTAAAGACAAAGGAAAGAAGAAAATTGAAGAAGAGGATGAATCTGAAAGTGAAGACGATGATATTCCTCAAGCTGTAAAGAAATTCAAACAGCTTGCGAGTGATGAAGAGTTAACAAGGAAAGTTCAAGAAGAGTGGGAAGCTGAAGAGGAGAGAAACAGGAATTGCTGAGAAAAAAAGCATAAACAAAATGAAGCTATCATTAAAAACTTTAATGATATAAAGGCAAGAATATGAGGCAGACAGAATCTTGTGAGAATCTTCAAGAGCAAGGAAGAAGAGAGGCAGTTCACAATTGAAGAAAGAGCAAAGTTTCCATCATGATACAATGCTACTTAGAGGAAAATTCCTTGCTCAACAAAGATCAAGGCATCAAGAAAATAGAACTCCCACACCCAGTACTCAATTAAGAAATCAGATGATGACTACTTAAGCATGTGGGGAACTTCAAAATTCTAAGTTGAAGAGTAAGAAGTTTGAAGAAAACAAGCATGTATGAAAGATATAAAGGTCAGAAGGACAGAATTCATTGCTATTGGGTCTTGTTAAAGATGATAGACTGATCAAAAGGAATGAATAAGAAAGATTCTCAAAGAGAAGAGTTCAAGCAAGGAATCTAAAGAAAGAAGTCAAGGAAGAGGATTAAAGGAGAAGAACGAGATACAAGAAGAGGAGAAAGCACAGTACAAGGAAAAGATGATCAAGAAATAGAAGATTCAACAAGAATATTCTCAAGATAAAACCATCTGACATTTGAGAAAGAGAATGGATTGTAGCTGAGTTCTTACACTTGACAATAGGCTCCAGATGAGGACAAGGAAGTTGCTTGCATGAATACTTGGACATGAAGTATCAATCACTTGACTGGAAGTCAAGAACCCTGAGAATCTTGCGCACTAATCACCATTTTTGAATGAATCTAAACCTGATCAGAAGAGATCTACTATGCATGTGGTAACAGAGCTATTTGTCATAAACGAGATGCTTGCAGCACATTGGGCGGTAATTTTAAGGAATGCTTCAGTATTTGACAGAGAAAGAAGACTTAGATTTGCTGTATAATAACACATTGTGCATGCGAAATATTCAAGGATATGATTCCTGAAGGTTTTGATGTACGTTCTTTGGGCGAGATTTGATAGTCTATGTTCAACCAGATGGACACACGATGAGTTTTTGGACATCTCACTTGGCTCTCCAATGGTAAGTAGGTCAGCTTAGAAGCTGCATAGTTTTCACGGGGTACCCACAATTTGATAACTGATGAAGGGACTTTGTCGTCTCACCATGCTAACCTAGAGAAGAAGTATTCCTTTGATAAAGGAAATTCCTGATGACAAAAAGCTAAAGCTAAATTGGAATTATGAAGGAGTCAGTACTATGCATTGAAATTGATAGATTTATTACAGAACCGCGTCACATTCGTACTGATTCGATTTAGAATATTAAAGAATAAGGACTGATGCGAAGTGAGAAGGGATTTGAGTGTTGGCTAAACACACCCACAACAATGGTATGAATTCACCATGCTTATTAGGCATAAGAATTGGCTAGTCCAACAGAAATGAGAAGAACTTGTTGTGGTGAGAGATTTTCTTGAGGTGTATCCTGATGACCTATTAGGATTACCCCCTAGTTAGAATTTCGTATTGAGTTAGTCCCTAGAGCAATACTGGTCGCGAAATCCCCCTATCGATTGGCACCTTCTGAAATGGAGGAGTTGTCGGGTCAACTCAGGGAACTCCAGGACAAATGTTTCATTCGAACAAGCTCGTCACCTTGGGGAGCACCGGTAATGTTTGTGAAGGAAAAGGATGGTTCCTTTAGGATGTGTATTGATTATAAAGAACTGAAAAAGTTAACCATTAAGAACTGTTATCCACTTCTTAGGATAGACGACCTGTTTGATCAACTTTAAAGTTCACAATACTTCTCTAAGATAGATCTTAGGTCTGGATACCACCAGCTGAGAGTGCATGAGGATGGCATTCTAAAGACTGCATTTAGAACTCGTTATGGACATTTCGAGTTCACAGTAATGCCCTTTGGTTTGACTAACTCACCAGCGGTATTTATGGATCTGATGAACCGAGTGTGTAGGCCGTATCTAGACAAGTTTGTGATAGTGTTCATTGAGGATATTTTGGTTTATTCTAAGACCCGAGAAGAGCATGAAGTGCACCTAAGGCTAGTCTTAGAATTGCTCAAGAAAGAGAAATTATATGCTAAGTTTTCCAAGTGTGAATTCTGGTTGCGAGAAGTACATTTTCTTGGACATGTGATTAATGGAAATGGTATTCATGTAGACCCTAGTAAGATTGAAGCTGTTAAGAATTGAAAAGCCCCTAGAACTCCGTCTGAGGTTCATTCGTTCTTAGGATTGGCAGGGTATGACTATAGGTTCATTGAGAACTTTTCTAAGATAGCTAAGTCGCTTACTGTCTTGACTCAGAAAAGTAGAACCTTTGATTGCGGTGAGGAGCAGGAGAATGTGTTTCAAACTTTAAAGGATAAGTTGTGTAATGCACCTGTTCTAACTATCCCCGATGAACCAGAGGACTTTGTGGTGTATTGTGATGTGTCTGGCTTAGGACTAGGTTGTGTGTTAATGCAAAGAGGTAAGGTGATAGCTTATGCATCTAGGCAGTTGAAAATTTATGAGAAGAATTACACCACCCATGATTTAAAACTAGGTGCGGTTGTGTTTGCCCTTAAGATTTGGAGACATTATTTGTATGGGACCAAGAGTGTCATATATACCGATCATAAGAGTCTTCAACATGTCTTTAGTCAAAAGGAATTGAACATGCAACAGCGTCTCTAGATAGAGCTTTTTAATGATTATGACTGTGAAATTCGCTACCACCCTGGTAAGGTAAACGTAATAGCTAATGCACTGAGTAGAAAGGAAAGAGTGAAACCTAAGAGAGTTAGAGCTATGAATATTACCCTTCAGTCGAGTATCAAGGATAGGATACTAGCGGCTCAGAATGAGACGTCTGATGAGTTTGCAGGATTGCAGAGAGGTTTAGACGAGATGATTGAACTTAGAAATGATGGAGCGTTGTACTACCTGGATCGAATATGGGTTCCTTTGAAGGGTGATTTGAGAACCCTGATAATAGATGAGGCCCATAAGTTGAAGTACTCTATATACCCAGGAGCTGATAAAGTGTATTATGACCTTAAAGATAGGTATTGGTGGCCGGGAATGAAGAAGGAGATAGTTGTTTATGTTAGTAGGTGTTTGACTTGTTTGAAGGTTAAGACTGAGCATCAAAGGCCATCTGGCTTGCTCCAACAACCTAAGATTCCTGAATAGAAATAGGAAGGGATAGCAATGGATTTTGTGACTAAGTTACCAAGGACTAGTAGTGGGTATGACATAATCTGGGTCATTGTGGACCGATTGACTAAGTATGCTCATTTTCTACCTATGTGTGAAGATTATAAGATGGATAGATTGGCTAAGTTGTACCTGAATGACATCGTTGCTAGGCATGGTGTGCCGATCTCGATCATATCTGAACGTGATAGTCGGTTCACATCGAGGTTTTGGCAGTCAATGCAAGAGGCATTAGGAACCCGGTTAGACATGAGTATGGCTTACCACCCTTAGACCGACGGTCAAAGTGAGCGTACTATACAGACTTTGGAAGACATGCTTAGAGCGTGCGTCCTAGACTTCGGGGGAAGTTGGATGTTCATCTTCCATTAGTAGATTTTTCGTATAACAATAGTTATCATTCTAGTGTGAGATGTGCGTCGTTTTTGAGGCCTTGTATGGTAGAAAGTGTCATTCCCCGATTATGTGGGCAAAGGTTGGAAAGGGTCAGTTGATAGGACCTGAGTTAGTGCAAGAGACCACTGAGAAAATCTTGCAAATTAAGGATAGACTTAAGGCTACGCGAGATCGTCAGAAAAGTTATGCTGATAGGAGGAGAAAGCCTCTAGAATTCAGTGTAGGTGACTATGTCTTGCTCAAAGTATCGCCTTGGAAAGGTGTGGTACGCTTTGGGAAGAAGAAAAAATTAGCACCTAGATTTGTTAGACCTTTTGAGATCATTGAGAAGGTAGGCCTAGTGGCTTACATGTTAGATTTGCTTGAGGAGCTAGTTCTACGTGTCGAACCTTAAGAAGTGTTTGGTTGATCCAACACTGCAAGTACCTTTGGATGAGATTTGAGTTGATGCTAAGTTGAACTTTGTGGAAGAGCCTGTGGAAATCTTGGAACGAGAGTTCAAGAAGTTAAAGCGGAGTAGAATTGCCATCGTCAAGATTCGGTGGAATTAGAAACGTGGACTTGAATTCACGTGGGAACGTAAAGATCAGATGAAACTTAAGTATCTGCATCTGTTTAGTGCTGATAAGTAGTCGAATTTTGGGGACGAAATTCTTTTACGGGGGTAGAATGTAACCCTTGCCCTATTTGTGTTTTGAATATTCTATTTTAGTTCTTTGATTATTTGACGTTTGTTAGTTTATTCAGAAATTGTACCGTGTTGACGGTTGTAAATTTATGAGATTTGAGATGTTTTATGGTTTATTGTGAATAATAATCCGTTTTAGAGGGTATTATTATGTTACTTATGTTCTGGGTGGTTTAACCCGTGAATTTTAAGAAATGCCGAAAAAAGAGTCCCGACACGTCTGATAATGTTCAAAATGAGTTTTGGGGAATAAAACGTGGAAATATGTCAAGTGAATACTCTAAGTTATTGGAAAAGTATTTTTAAGATGGATAAAAATGTTAATTAACTTTAGGAAATATTTTACGATCAAGTTTTATGAGTTTTAAATGATCTCGACACGAAAAGAAAGACCCGAGACCCCCTAGGATCCATATGATGCGGGTTCTAGTACAAGGGGAGACAAGGAGGCATGATTTTAGCATTTGTGTCTATGGTGGGTACATACAAATATTCCTTTTCACATTTGAAATCACATAGTTGGCAAATCATAAAAAAGTATCTCTTCTCTTTCTCTCTTGGTTGCGTCCGACCAAAGCACACACACAAACACATACTTTTTCAATCATTGATAAAAAAAACATGGTGGTTTAGAGTATCTCTGGGGTGATTCTAGTGTTCGGGTATTCATTAAAACAACTTTTGGGTTGTCCGGTTCGCGTCGAAATTTATTTTGAAGACCATTCTTGTAAATCTTTCAAATTTAAATTTAACTTGTCATTTTGAATAGTTAATGATGCATAGATGTTAGTTGTACAAGTTGATCGTCGTAAAAATCGAAACTTAAAAGCGAAAAGAATGGAAAAACAGTGTTTGATTGCGTCGAATTCAAAAAGGGGCAAAGGGGTTTTGTAGTTTTGATATCATAGTCGTGATGGTTGAAAAACATTTGCTTACTATGTAGCTTATTTTGTTTGGGGCTTATTTGGCTTATTTTTTTTTGGCTCGAATGGGCTTATTTTTGGCTTATAAGCTCACGAAAATTTTAAGACTTTTGAGGAAAGTGTTTTTAGTGATTACTCTAGCATGTCGTATTTTTGTGGATTATTTTGGTAGCTTACGGTGATAGCCGAATATATGTCGTAGCTTATTAGCTTATTTTAAAGGCGTATGGAATATTTTGGGATCTTATAGGCTCACGGCCCAATAAGCACAATAAGCCGTGGCTTATTATGGCTTATTGAGGTCCGGATTATTTTGGTTAAGCTATTGATATTGGGCTAAAAGTGTATTTTGGATATGCAAAACCGTAATGAATCCTTATTGGGCCTTAAAGCCCAATAGGCGTTAACTAGTTGTTTTGGAGAGTTTTGACGGACTTTTGAAAAGTGAAACATGTTTATGAATTTTACTTTGAAAGTCGTTTGAGAAATATGTTTTGGTGAATATTGCAAAACATGGATTCTTAGTATTTTGTTAGAAAGTGGTGAAATAGTGGGAAATCGTTTGAATTTAAGGTTTAAAAACCTTGGAAAAACGTTGTATAAACGTACGGGTCATGTCAAAATTTCGTAGAAAGTCAATACTTTGAATTTTTACCTAAAACGTGATTTTTCGATTGAATAATAAAATATTATTATTTTATTATTTTAATAAGTCGACTAAAAGACGAAAAATACATTTTTTCGAAACTTCTCTAAAATGTTTAACGTAAATAAACGTTTCATTTCGTATAAATATAAATGTCTATATATATATATATAGGGGCGCGTTATATTGAGAACTCATTTTATGTGCAGAACTATTTTAAAGCAATCTAGACCCTTGGATCATTTAATCAATGGTCATTAATGCATGATGTCATTTTTTTAAATAATTGAAATTAAAATTTGGCTGGAAATGTATAGATAAGGGTATAATTGGTGTTAAACATAATTAAAAAGTGTAATCGTAACTGTTTCCCAATTAATGAAACAATCAATATCATTTATTTTAGGAAGTTTCAAAAT
>BQNB010113995.1:5518-20085 GCA_026074375.1 Tanacetum coccineum
CTAACAGATTTTTCATTAATTAATAGAGCCGTTGAGATATTTCCGCCAAATTCCTATGTTATAGGGGTTTGACCAATTGGACTTTCGTGATCTATATATATATATGTTAACTTTCATCACGATAAACTCAATTTCTTTCAATCGGTCAAACTATATCTCTCCGTTTCTCTATTTAAATCACAATTAACTTTCTCCTGCTTTCATATATTCATCCACGATCATATCCCACTCGATTACTCACAGTTTTATTCATGGCAAACTTAGAGTTTTGTGACAAGCACAACATGGTAGCATTTTTAGAAAAATCTACGGGGAGTGCAGGGTTTCATCAAATCATCGATTTCCTAAATCGAAGTCACATCTGCTATGCACTCACCAAGAAGCCAGAGGTTTGTGTTTCTTTTATCAAACAATTTTGGAGGTCTGCTGAGGCTTCTACTGATGATCATGGAGAAGTCACGATTAATGCTACTATTGATGGACACTCACTGTCTATCACCGAAGGATCTTTAAGACGACATCTCAAGTTAGCTGATCAAGATGGTATTACTTCTATACCCAACTCCGAGATCTTTGAGCAATTGGCGCTTATGGGATATCATACTGACTCAGATAAGTTAACTTTTCAAAAGGGTGCTTTTTCACCTCAATGGAGGTTTCTTATTCATAATATTCTTCATTGCCTAAGCCCAAAGAAAACTGCTTGGGAGCAGTTCAGTAGTAATATTGCCACTGCTCTTATATGCTTAGCTACCAATAGGAAGTATAATTTCTCCAGGATGATTTTTGAGCACATGGTGTCTAATATCTCTAGTCCCCATAAGTTTTTGATGTACCCTAGGTTCATTCAAATATGCCTAGATATGCAGAGACACCAACTTCAACTTCACACTCACCTGAACCTTCACCTCAACACTCACCTAAACCTTCAATTCAACACTCACCTGATAATACCACTGCTCCTGCATCACAACCATCCCCAACCCAACCATCACCAACACATCCATCTCCTGGAGCAGAACACCATGTTCCTACACCCCATGACTCACCTCTCCATGTTGTTCACTCACATGGAAGTGATGAGGGTAGCTTGAAACTTCAAGAATTGATGAATTTGGTTACAACACTTTCTGACAGGATTGGAGCTTTGGAAGCTGACTTGATGAAGACAAAGAAAACCTACAGTTCTGCTTATACAAAACTTATTCTCAAGGTCAAGAATCTAGAGTCTCAAATAAAGATTGGGAAAGCAATGAGACAAGCTAGGGTTGTTCTTTCAGATGATGAAGTCTTTGAAGATGATTCTTCCAAACAGGGGAGGAAGTTATCTGATGCAGAGGTTCAAGAAAAAGCAAGTACTGACACTGAACTATTTATTCAAGAAGTGACTCCAACTGAAGTCATTCAAGATCAAGAGGGCAGTGAGAAAGCAAGTGATGAAGTTAGTACTACTGGTGAAAAGAAAGGTACTGCTAGTGAAGAAGTTCTAATAGTTAGTACTGTTGAGGTAAGTCTTAGTACTGCTGGAGGAATTGTTACCTATACAAGAAGAAATGCAGAGAAAAGATCAAGACAAGACAAGGGAAAAGCTATAATGATAGAGTCTGAGCCCAAGAAGAAATCTAAGAAGGAGCTTGAACAAGAAAGATTAAGTTTTGATGAAGCCATCAGACTTAAAGAGCAAATGAATGAGGAACAAAGAGCTCAAATAGCTAGAGATGAAGAGATTGCTAGACAGTGGGATACAGAAGAAAGGCAAAAAGCTATGGCTGAATCTAAGTCTACTAAGAAGATAGATTGGAATGATCCCTTAGTCATCAGATATCATACTCTAAAAATGAAGCCAAAGACAGTTGCTCAAGCAAGAAAAAATATGATCAAATACTTGAAGAATCAGGGGAACTACAAGATAAGTGACTTCAAGGGAATGTCTTACAATGACATAAGGCTAATCTTTGAAAAGGTTTGGGATTTTAATCAAAAGATTGAGCCTATGGATGCAGATCATAGAAGTAGAAACAAAAGTCTCCTGAGAAGTCTCCTGAGAAGTCTCCTGAAAAGATGGAAGAAGATGATGTGGCTAAAGAAACTGGAGCAAAGAGAAAGAAGTCCATTCCTAGAAAAAGCACAAGGAAGAGACAAAAGGTGGAGGAAGATGCTGAGAAGGAAGAACTCAAAGGATTTTTAGACATCATACCAAGAGAAGAGGTTCCTATAGAGGTCGAATCTATATCTACAAAGTTTCCAATTATGGATTGGAAGACTTATGTTTTGACAGAGACTTTCATGTATTATCAAGTATTCAGAGGAGATGGCAGTTCCAAGAACTACAAAGTCTTGAGTGAGATGCTTGAAGACTTTGATAGACAGGATGTAGAGGAATTGTACAGATTAGTCAAGGAAAGATATAGTGCTTCAAGACTTGAAGGGTTTGACTTGATGCTTTGGGGAGATTTATATACTCTATTTGAGTCTGATGAAGAAGATGAGATCTGGAAAAGTCAGCATGAATACAATTTGATAAGCTGGAGATTATGTGACTTTTGTGGTATTCACATTTTGTTGATGGAGAATGGGTTAGCAATTCATATGTTGACAGAGAAGAAATATCCTTTAAGCCAAGAGATGATTTCCAAGATGTTGAAGAAGAAATTAGAGGTTGATCATGAGAGTTCACAGGCGATTGAACTCCTAAGGTTTATAAGATCTCAAGTGCAGAAATAAAAGAAATGTTTGAAAGAATCATCAGCAAAGGAAGAAGACTAGAAGATTTAGTTCAGAAGAAACTTGATGATTTGAAGGACAATCACAAGTTTAGGGGAGGATTGTTAGGAATAAATTTTCATAAGACTTAACACTGCCAACAGTACTAATGGAGTTAGTACTGCCAGTACAAACTTAGTACTGCCAGTGTTAGTTACTACTGCTAGACAAAAGAGTTAATACTGCTGATAGTCAAAGCTGCTGAATTGAAGATAAGAATGCATGGAGATTATTTCGGAATGTTTATATTTGAATTGTAACTGATCCTAAAAGATAGGCAGATATCTTTGTAAAGGACTCCTTGTGTTCTATAAAAGGAGATCCTAAGTTTAGAATATATATAACTTTTAGATACTTTTCATAGATATTAGAGAAAGATTTGTAATAGCTTCAAGGTTTGTAACCCCAGTACTTCAAGAGTGCTCGTATTATTCTAATAATATTGAAGCAGTTTGGTATATTGTTCATTGTTTAGTTTGGTTATCACTGTTACATTGATAAACACCTCTAGAGTATCAAAGTGTAGATTCCGCATACACTTTGGTATACATACAAAGTCTCAATCTTTGTTATTTTGGATTCTTCCAAGGTGACAAACTCTTTACTACGTAAAGAATCGATCAAGGCGTGGGATCAACACTAATAAGCTAATCTGAGCTATAAAAAAAACAAGAAGAATAAGCCATAAAGCAAAAATCAGTTAAGAACTTTTAATGAAATTGCATACCAAAATAGACAAACAAACACTTTTGTGCTTATTTTTAAGCACACAAATGGATTCTTATGGAAATAAGCTCTACACCTACTAAAAACTTGACTAAGACACTACTTATAACAACAATCAAAAACTAGTTTGAAATTCAAATAAGCACTGAAAAAGCACAATGAAAAGCTACTTATGCCATTTTTATGTTTTTTTTTAACTTTTTTATTAAAAAGACTAAATAAGCTAAGCTTGACCCTATTAAGCTAATGACAACTAAATTTTAATCTAATAAGCAAGAAAAGGTAACAATTAAGCAAAAACTACAAGCAATAAGCTAAAAATCTCTAATAAGCATTTAATAAGAACTGCAAACCCAAACAGTCCCTAAGGCGACTTTGACCTTAATTTCCTATAAGCTAATGGATCCTTATGGCTTATTGAACTAAACTAGCTTAAACTACAACCTATAAGCTATCTAAAACTGCTTTTAAAAAACAATTTGAAAATCAAGTGCTCAATCAAAAAGCTGAATGAAAAAGGTATGCAGACAGAATTAAGTATATTTTTTGTTTTTGAAAATTTTATGAAAAGACAAAATACTGAATTGCAGATTAAAAACAGACAGGCTAATTAACTAATTAAACTAAAATAAGCCCTAATCTAGTTAAATTGACCTAAATTCTACTTGTGCTATGAAATTCAAAAGCTAATAACTACTTTAACCCTTTGAAAATTAAGCTTAAAAGTGGCTGTTTAGCTATTTTAACTATGCTGATGTAAATGACATCTAAATGAAGCAAAGAGTGCAGACATTACAAACTTACTTTTACACTAATTAAACACTAAAGCAACAACAATTCTACTAAGGTTAACAGCTAGAAACAATTGAACCAAATAAGCTTAATGATCTGAGCTTAGTGACTCAAAACATACCATTAACTAACAAAATGGATTAATCCTTGCTTAAACCTACAAGCAACCTTAAAATCAGATCTAATAAACCTAATAATGAGATTTAAAATGAAACTAAAGGGCCAAATAACTAATGACAGTACTAACTTTAGTTAGTACTGTCATAAGCCAAACACCCCTTTAATTTCTTAGATCCCATATTAAGCTTCTGAAAATTAGAATTAATTATTAAAGAAGTTATACCAGATAATAACAAGCTAGAAAGAAACCTAATAAGCATATTTAAGCAGCTAAATAAGCAGAACAACTAAGTTGATTATCTATGCTAATTTTTTTTATTTTTGACAAATTTAGGACAGGTTATGAAAACTAAAGATCTCAAACTAACAAACAAGCAAATTAAGCATAAACAGCTATATTTAACATTAATAAGCTATAACAAACAGAATTTAGCAAGCAATAAGCAAATCTAAGAAGCTATAAGCAAGTAATGGACAGATTAAGCTATCAATGCAATTAAAGAGCTATAAAATATGAAAAGAAGACTTACAACTGCCTTAGCTTAAACAAGGCTTATTAAAGCTCTAAGAGCTACTCAACAAGCTCCATCTTATCCTAGGATAAGCTGGTAGGGTCTTGATAAGTGTAAAATACACATATCCGTTAATACATTAAATAGCCCAAATAAACCCAAAACAAACCAAAAATAGCAAAAATGTGCTTGTATTTGTGTTTTATGTGTGCAGGTACGGATATATGAAAAATCACAAGAAAATAGTCAAAAACAAGTAATCACGGACACGAGAATGAAAGAGTGATCAAAAGCCAGAAGCAAAAGCTAGGAAAAGTCAAACCCTCAGTCAAATCATGGTCAACAAAAGTCAACAAGACCCAAAATATTCCATTTGAACCCCTCAACTTTTAGAAAAATCCATAATTAGTCCATAAGCTTAAATAGGCCTAACCCGGATCAATAAGTCCAAAACCATAGCCCAACTCTTTTGATTTAACTCCAGGGACCATTCCTATAATTCCTGAAACTAGTTTATGACTAGTAAGGGAGAAAAGAAAGAGAGGGACTAGAAGTGTCATAACCCCATAGTTCAACTGAATTTAACTCATTCAGTTAAAATAGGGCGCCATTTCCTTTTCACTGTTCATCTTTCTCTTTCGTTTCACCAAGTTGTTAAAACAAGGGGCAAATGGAAATTGAAGGGTGAAAATGGTAATTCAGGTGGTCTTCTACATAATGGAAAGGTTAGATTAGTCATCTCTAAGCTCTCATTAACCTCACTCAAGCATAAGGACACGTCAGCAATGGTGAAAGCACAAGTATATGTGGGTTTTATACTAGATCCTCACACAAAAGAAGCACAAGCTGTCACAATCAAAGAATGACAGCTTGGCAATCCTTAAGAGTCCACAAATGATCCAACGGCTATTAATCATGATCCAATGATTAAGAGAATAAAGGGATGAGATTGAAGGATTAGAGAGCAAGGCAAGAGAGACTAGAAGCTTCAGCTTGGCACTATAAATAGGCTCTTACCTCACACACACAATCATCTAGTTTTTAGTAGCTTTTAGTCTAGCTTAAATTCGTATTTTTCTTAAATTTCCTTAAATGTTTTGTAATCTCTTTTTTTAAGTAATGTAATCAGTTTCTTTTATTAATGAAATTCAGTTTAAAGCTCTTTAAATCTTACTTTTAAGCTCTCATTTAAACTCTCAATTATTAAGCTATAGTTATTAATAAGTTCCTATAAGCTCAAAAGCTCTCACAAGTCTATAAGCTTGTGATTGAGCTATTAATTCATTTAATCTACTTAAATCATTAAAATCAGCTAAATTACCTTGTGATTGAGTTGGAGCTTATGGAAGGGGGATCTAAAATGGAAGGATCCTCATGGACTATTACCCTAGCTTATTAATAAGCTAGGGAGCTTGTAGCTGCCAATTTGGTTCCTCTTGTTTAGCTAGAGGCATTGTAAGTTTTCCTTTAATTTCTTGCTTTGAATATTAGTTTTATAGCTTTCTAAAACTTAGATCTGCTTATTTAATTTGCTTATTAGTGCTTATTTGTGTTTTAACTAGCTTAATAATCATAGTTGTTTATCTGTTTTTGATTTTCTTAGTTTAGATCATAGTCTTTAATATAAGTGTCTTTAAAACCTTAAAAAACCAAAATTAGTAGAAAATAAGTTTAAATCTTAGATTAATGCTTAACCAGTTGTTAATTCATGTTAGTTAGGGTTGTTATAAGCTAAAAATAATCTGGTAGTTAGTGCTTATTAGTTAGATTTGCAATTTAATTTAAAGTCAATTCTGTCAAAAATGGTAAAGGGGTGTTTGGCATAAGCCACTTTGACTATCAAAAGTCAAAAGTTTTGTGCAAATCTTTTTGAGACCGTTTTAACTTCAGTTAAAAACAATAGGAAATGAGTTTTCATAAGTTAGATTTGAAAATTTAGAGAGTTTGAGCTTATTTTAAGTGTGCCAGCACCAGGGGAATTTCTCTTTGACCTGCACCAGGGGAGCTTTTAGCTTAAGATTTAATTGCTTTAGATTTTAATTATTTTATTTTGAGCTTTTAATTTTAAGTTTAAAAATAGGAATTTAATTTTAAAAATAGTTAAAAATAGTTTTCTTTACTTTTATAATTTTTAGACTCTTTTTACTTAGGAAAAATATAATTTCAAGTATTTGCTAATTTTTAATATTTTTTTTAGGATTTAATTAGATTAAATTAGTTTTTAATTCATAATAAAAGAAAAAATAAAAGAAAAAATGTTTTTCTTTTTCCTAAAATTTTCTTTTGTCCTATCTTAGGTTTAGAAATTTAGTTTACATTTTTAGGGTTTAATTTTAGTCTATTTGCTTATTAGTCGCGTTTTATTTGTTTTCCGTATTTGTTAAATTGTTTAGATTTCAATTTTAATTGTTGCTTTTTATTTAGTAGATTTAGATTATCAAAAATATCTTTGCTTCATTCAAATCAGAATCTAAGCTTAAACGAGGTTTCAATTTCACTAGTCATTGGGGAAACGACCCGGGTGATCATACTTCCCGGTTAAATATATGTATTATATATTATATTATATATATTTTTGAGAGTGAATTTTATCAAGGGTAACTTGTTAATTTTCTTAATTACTCTTTTAAACATATTAGTATAGTATATTTTATTAGTGTATTAAAACTGCACATCAGGTCCTGGAAGTCCTTCCATGATTGACTTCCCTTCCATGCTAAGCTGAGGTAATTTGAATTGTGGATTTGAAAAAGATTAACTCAACTAAGCTTTTGAGCAAGGTTGTCAAGATCGGGATCCTACTCATGATCGTTTTCGTCTTTGCAAGATCAAGATAGTAAGGTAGGATTGGGATCGTAAGATCCTACTAAAATGTATTTTTCTTAATAGTCTTTCTAATATTATATAAATCTATAAATTATCATATATCTTAAACACAAAATTATATAAATGTTTCATAGGAATGTTGTCATAAATTATAATTATAAAATATTTAAGAAGATTAACTTGTTATTTTTTAATATTTAGGAAGCACAACTCGTTAATTCGTAGATTTTAGTTCGTGGTTTGAGAAAAGTAAGATCGAATCGTAGTAGATCTTAAGATCCTAAGGTCAAGATCGAGATCCTATAAGATCCTAGGCAAGAAAAGATCCTACGTAGGATCTGGATCGTTTTTACTTTGTAGTATCATAAAATCGTAAGATCCTAAGATCAAGATCGGGATCTTAACAACCATGCTTTTGAGAGCTTAGTTGAGTGCTAGGCTAGCTTAAGAATTAAAATGACAGATTATTTAGAATTTATTGAGATTAATCAAAAGCTTGTTAAACTATTTAAGTAAAATAGAATTTAACACAAGATTAAAAACAAACTTCAAATTTTATTAATAAAAACGTATTACAAAGCTTTAAAATGAGATTACAAGGATTGAAATCAATAAGCTGAAAGTTACAAAAAGCTATCACTAAACTACTCCTAAAATAAGCTACTCTAGATACTGAAAAAAAAGATAAATGTGAGTGAGGAGTGAACTCTATTTATAGGAGATGAGGAAGCTTCTAGGTCTGAATACACGCTCCCTTGGATTTTGATCTCGTCCCTTCAAATCATCTAATCATTGGCTCTTCAATCTTCACCGTTGGATCATTAATTGAGCACACATCCGTGTGTCAGAGGCTTTGTGCTTCTTTAACAAAGGATTTAGTGTAATTTTTTCATTCCTTGTGTGTTTCTTAAGGATCCTGCGTGTCATTCCTTTGTCAATTCTAGCCAATGAGAGAGTTTTGATGACGATTTTCGATGCTGACTCATTACTTGGCACTCAAATCTTTGTTTCATGCTGTCAAATGAGATTTACCCTTTGATTTTACGCAGGTAAAAATAAAGGAGATGATGAACAGTAGAAATAGTCTTTCCCGCGCTTTATTTCTTTTCTATTTATATTATTGTTTGACCCGAGTGTGTGTAGGTTTGACTTGGGCCCGGTGTAAAGGAATGGGCCAAAGGATTATATGGACTCGGGTAAAAGGTTTTTAAGGGGGGTTATTATAAAGGTTTAATGACCGTTATCCCTTTAATAAAAAAGAGATAACGGTGTTAGGGTTTAGGGAATTTTGGTGAAAGTTATTTAACATTAAGGGTATTTTATGGTATTTTGAGGATTTTGCCTTCTTGTGGTTGACCAATGTTTGACTAAGAGTTGACTTTTGTTGACCTTTGATAGAAAACATCCATCTCTTGTGCACTCATTCTCTTGTCTGGTTTTGGCCATTTTCTTGTGATTCTTGCATTATTCGTACCTACACATTCATAAACAACAAAATACACAAATACAAGCATATTTTTGCACATTTTTTTATCATTTTAAGGCCATTTTTGATATAGAAAGGATATGTGATTTCTCACATATCACCATGCTTACCATGAGGATGAAGAGATTCATAAAGAAGGCTGGAAGAAATCTGAATCTCAATGGCAAAGAAACTGTTGGCTTTGATAAGACAAGAGTTGAATGTTACAACTACCACAGGAGAGGTCACTTTGCTAAAGAATGCAGGGCACCAAGGAATCAAGGGAATAGAAATGGAGATAATACAAGAAGGGTTGTACCTGTGGAGATTCTTGCTAATGCCTTGGTTGTTACTAATGGGATGGGTTATGATTGGAGCTATCAAGCTGAAAAAGGACCCACAGACTTTGCTCTAATGGCCCATTTATCTTTAGGTTCATCCAATTCATCAAGCTCAAATACTGAGGTACAAAATTGCTCTAAAGAATGCTTAGAATCTTATCAAACTCTTCAAAAACAGTATGATCAACAACGTGAAGTTCTAAGTAAAGCTAATCTAGAAATAATAGCTTATCAATTAGGCTTAGAATCATTAGAAGCTAGAATTGTTGTTCATCAAAAGAATGAAGCTGTTTATGAAGAAGACATTGCATTTTTAAAATATGATGTTAAGGTAAGAGATAATTCTATCATAGAGCTTAAAAATCAGTTAGAAGAGGCTCTAAAAGAAAAAGATGATTTAAAACTAAAATTAGAAAAGTTTGAAACATCATCTAACTAAACTGATAAACAGTCAAATAAGTGTTAATAACAAGACTGGTGTTGGTTTTGACAGGCAAATGAATGAAAATGAATTGCATTATTATCATCTAAATTAAAGTGAAGTGTTTGAAAGTGCATCTGATAGTAGTGTGAATGAGTGTGAAGAGGATAATGATCAAATAAATGATAGGTATAAAGCAGGTGAAGGGTACCATGAAGTTCCTCCTCCCTATACTGGGAACTACATACCCCCAATACCTGACTTATCTTTTGCTGGGTTAGATGAATCTATTTTTAGGTCTGTAGTGAGAAAATCCACTACTAGTGTGCCTGAAACTGAAACTAGTACATTTAAGACCAGTAAGAATTTTGTAGAAGAGCCTAAAACTGTTAGGCCTAGTACTCCTATCATTGAAGAGTGGGAGTCTGATAGTGATGATGACTGTGTGATTAGACCTTAGATTGAACAGAATAAACCTAGTTATGCTAAAATCAATTTTGTTAAATCAAATGAAAATACTAAGAAATCTGTTATTAAACAAAACACATATACGCAAGCTGAAAACCTTAGGAAAAGTCAGAGTTCTAAGGTTGATAAAAGAGATTGGAATGGAATGATGACTCAGAAACTAGGGGATGGTTTTGAGTTTAAAAAGAAAGCTTGCTTTGTATGTGGAAGTCTCAATCATTTAATCAGGGACTATAACTTTTATGATAATAAATTGGAAGGAAAATCTGTCTTGAATAATATAGGAAGGGTTACTAGTTAAAGGGAAGTTAGACCAGTATGGAACAATGCTTAGAGGGTAAACCACCAAAATAAATTGACTCACCCACATCCTAAATGGAATTTTGTTCCAATAGCAGTTGCAACAAAGCCTGGACAAGTGCTAGTTAATGCTGCTAAGCAAAGCTCTCCAAGAGCAGTAGCATCAATTAGTACTGCCAGGCATGTTAATACTGCTGCTCCTAGACCAAAAGTGAATGATGAATTACCTACAAATTATTCTTATTTTAAAGTACATTCACCAGTGAGAAGGCCATTTAACCAAAAATCAGCAGCTAAAACCAATAATTTTAATGAAAAAGTTAATACTACTGAGGTTAATAATGCAACTACTGCTGGGCCAAAAGCAGTAGTTAATACTGCTGAGGGAAAAAAGGAAAATACAGTTAAGTCCTCAGCATGCTGGATTTGGATACCAACAGGAAAAGTTATTGACCATATCTTCAAAGACAGTGGATCATACATGCTTAAAAGATTTGACTATGTTGATCCTCAAGGCAGACTCAAGTTAGTAATGGCTTGGGTCCCCAAGAGAAACTAATTCTCTTATTTTGAGTGCAGGGTAATCCACAATATGCTTTAAAAGACCAAGAGATTTTTGACAGTGGATGCTCTAGGAAAAAAGTTAAGACTGCTAAGTATAATTAGTACTGCTAGTTATACTTAAGACTGCTAGTTCAAAATGTTAGTCATAATTAATAATGTTAAACAAGAAAATACTTTAGATTGTGTATTCTTGGTTTTGGACTAACATTTGCAGGCTAAGTATATTGAGTACCTGGTATTGAATGCTTCACCTCTGAAGTATTAATTGAGGGGAGGCTAATTATGTCAATATATAGTCAAGAATGGATAGAAGGACATGTAATATCAAATAGAAGTGTGTGGAGAGTCAAACACCAAGGCAAGCAAAAAGAGTTCGGGACACTAAGATACCTCGGTCTGGTGGTCCTTCTAAAAAGGTTGGTGATGAGGTTGTCCATAAAAAATTGGGTGACAGAATGGAAAGGGCTGCCACTACTGCTTCTAGCTTATAAGCATAGCAGGACAGTGGTAACATCAATAGGACCCAATCCATGGCAACACTTAATGAGTCAAGTCCATAGGGAACTGGTTCAGGTAGTGGTCCCAAGTGCCAAGATACCATATTGGGGGGTGTAGATGCTCAAACTAGGTTTGAGACTACATCTAAATAGTCCAATGATCCACCTCTCTCAAGAGTTAACACACTTAGAAGTGGGGAGGACAGTATGAAACTTATGGAATTGATGGCACATTGTACAAAACTGTCTAAATTGGTGAGAAAAAGAAAAGAGAGATATAGTGAGATGAAAAACAGATAGAGAGTTGTGTGATAAAAACAAAAAGAGTGAATTAGTGAGCAAAACTAATTGAGAGATAATGTGAGCATAAAAACAGAAATAGAGATTGTGAGTGCCAAGATTTGATGATGGAAATGATTTTTGGATGAAATTGAGGCTAAAACTGTTATCTTCAAGTTAGTACTGTTGGGCATTACTTAGTACTGCTGGGCATTACCTAGTACTGCTAAATATGTTTCAGTACTGTTGGGCTTAAAGTTAGTACTGTTAGGCTAAATTAAGTATTGCTAGATGACTGTTAGTACTGTTTGAGCCATAACAAAATTTCCTTCACTAATTCTAGCCGTTGAGATATTTCCGCCAACTACCTAGTCTATAGGGTTTGACTAATTGTAAAATTCATGATCTTTCTATACATTAGTAAGATTTCTTCAAGATAAGAACAAAATTCTTTCAGTCGATCAAATCACAACCCTAAGTGTTCTCTATATTATCTCAATTAACCTTGCCAAGCTTACATACTCTCATCCACGACCTCATCCAGAACTTTAATCGTATTTTTCTCTCATCAAATGGCAAATTTGGAGTTTTGCGACAAACACAACATGGTGGCCTATTTACAGAAGCCAGAGGGAAGTGAAGCCTTTCATCAAATTGTGGATTTTCTAAATGCTAGTCATATCAAGTATGCCTTTATTGAGAATCCCAAGATATATATTTCTTTAATCCAACAATTTTGGGGAACAGCTACTGCTAGAACAACTGATGATGGAGAAGTGGAAATAACTGCTACCATTGATGGACAAGTTAAGACTATCACTGAAGCATCTCTA
This sequence comes from Tanacetum coccineum, assembly GCA_026074375.1. Taxonomy (NCBI): domain Eukaryota; kingdom Viridiplantae; phylum Streptophyta; class Magnoliopsida; order Asterales; family Asteraceae; genus Tanacetum; species Tanacetum coccineum. The sequence continues at coordinate 18,426 of BQNB010113995.1, forward strand.
AGAAGACACTTCAAGTTGGAAGACTCTGATGGTATTACTTCTTTACCAAATACAAAGATCTTTGAGCAACTTGCTCTTATAGGGTATGTGTTTGATTAAGCTAGACTTACTTTTCAAAAGGGACACTTTTCTCCCCAGTGGAGGTTTTTCATTCATACAATCCTTCGATGTTTAAGTCCAAAGACAACAGCTTGGGAGCAATTTAGTAGCAATATAGCAACTGCTATAATTTTCTTGGCCACAAAAAGGACTTTCAATTTTTCAAAAATGATCTTTGATGCTATGGTAAAGAATTTGAATAGCACACACAAGTTTTTAATGTATCCAAGATTTCTTCAAATCTGTTTAAACAAACAAAAGAGACTTCTTCTACCTCACACCAGAACTTATCCTACTCCTACCCTTACACAAAAACTGTTTAGCAACATGAAAAGGGTTTCCAAGGGTTATTTTGGGGTAGACTTTCCTCTATTTCCTACAATGATCACTGCACCTGAGTCCTCTCCTTCCAGAATAACATCTTTACCATCCTTATCACCCCAAACACATCAATCATCACCACTTAGGGATATAACCAGACAGGCAGCTAAGATTCCTCAATCTCAGTTTCCTACTCAAACCCAAGTAGCAGATGAGGCTACATTCACAAGTGTGGATGTTGATGCTGGAGGGGCTGCCACTACTGGCATTGGCTTAAATGCATGTCAGGGTAGTGGTACCATACATAAGACCCCTACCAGGCCCCATGATTCACCTCTCCTAAGAGTTCTCACACTTGGAAGTGATGAGGGCAGTCTGCAACAAAATGAATTGATGGATTTGGTTACCAAGTTAACCGATAGAGTTGAAGTTTTGGAGAATGACATGCAGCAGACAAAGAAGGTTTATAGTTTTGCGCTAGGAGAAGGGCCAGGATAGTTATTTTAGAGGATGAAGATGCTGAAGAGGATTCTTCCAAACAAGGGAGGAAGATCTTTGACATTGATAAAGATCCTACAATCTTATTGGTACAAACTGAGCAAGACATGGAATATGATTTTGAAATTAGTACTGCTGAAGGATTTACTACAGCCAGTGTACCTGTTACCACTTCTAGTGCGATTCTTGAAGTTAGTACTATTGCTGAAAATCTAGTGTACATCAAAAGGAGTGCAGAAAAGAGAAAAGATAAAGGAAAAGCTATTATGAAAGAAGATGAATCTGTTCAGAAGAAGTCAAAGAAGAAACTAGAGCAAGAAATACCTGGGCATGAAGAAGCTATTAGATTGCAAGAACAGATTAATGAAGAAGAAAGACAAAGGATTGCTAGGGATGCATAAATAGCTAAACAGTTACAAGAAGAATTTGATAGAGCAAGGCAAGAACAAGAAGTTGTAGCTGAAGCTGATCAAGTACATCATATTGATTGAAGTGATCCTGCTGTGCTAAGATATCATGCACTTCAAAATAGATCTTTCTCTAAAGCTGAAGTAAGGAAGAATATGTGTATATATTTGAAGAATCAAGGGGGATACAAGCTGAGTCATTTCAAGGGAATGAGTTATGAAGATATTAGACCTATATTTAAAAGCGTATGGGATCAAAATAATGCTTTTGTTCCTAAGGATTCTAAGATTGAAAAGGAAGTGATGAAGAGACCTAGATTTAATTTTCAACAAAA
>BQNB010113996.1:0-21835 GCA_026074375.1 Tanacetum coccineum
TATATATCTTGTGCTGTTGATCTTGAAGTAACATGCCCCGGATCCTTATTCCGCTGCGACCCATTTTGGGGGTGTTACACGTTGTGTATGTGTTATTTATGTATCTAGTTTTACTATTTCTTTTATGCCGACTATACCTAAAAACAACACTTTAACGGGGAGTGTACCCGGTCAGATGGAGTTTCGTGGTAGGTAGGGTGTCGATCATTGAGAGTGAGAGCGTTAATTCCTAATTCTATCAGTATTTTAATTATCTAAGTTAAACCTAAAACTAATGCAAAAAGGGGGATTTCAGCCTGAGAGACTGGCACGGTTTTGTGTATCTAACCTAAGGTTTTGATGATAAGTAAAGCAATAAACACACACAAGAAGATAAATAAATGATAGAGGAACAATCAATAACTAATGTAAGGAAAACATATCAACCATGAATAATCCGATAAAACGCTGGTTTGTTTATTAGTGCAATGATTGACTTATCTTGAATGGCATATCATTCCTAGACTTAGGTGGTACTTCTTCCTAAGACCTAGACACGCTAATTTTGTCACAATTAGACGCACCCGCATACAGTAAGCATTTGTTGATTATAATTTATCTTAGAAGATTAATAATGGTGCTCTTGTTAAACCCTAGTGTAGGAACCCGATTTACACTTTCACTTCATATTACGAACCACGAATCGAACCAAGAAAAAGAGATAAAGAAAGATTGAGTTGTTTTAGAGAGAGAAAGAAGAGAGAGGTTAGAGAGAATGAGAAAAAGAAGATTTTTATATAATGAAACAACTAGCTTTTTCTAAAGAAGAAAAAGCTTATATACCCCTACACATTTAATGTGACGCGCGGGATATTTAACTAGGACTCGGGCTCGGGTTTTGCTTGGGATTAAACCCGAAACATATACAATATTAGATTAACTATCGAGCCCGATTCCCGATAATATTCTATTACAACATTAACTAATTAATTGACCGAGACTTAAATACATAATGAACGAACTTCATGTTCGACTCAATATTTTGAGGCTAACAATCTCCCCCGAAGTGAGTTCATTGATGACACTCCTTCATGAGATCAATGAGATTGCTTTTGTCGTTAAGCTCATGTGGTCTTGGTCTTTCTCTTTGTTCTTTGTTGTAGGCTTGTTCCTTCATGCTTTGCGATCTTGACTTTGAGCCTTTGTCATTGTCTTTATCGTCTATGCCATCTTGCGATCTTATGACTTTGACCAACATGCTCATTCTATGCATCATCTTGAAAGCTTTATTTCAGAGTTTGCGGAAGTCTTTGTCTTTAAATCTTGAGCTTTCTAGATAGTATGTCTTCGTAGATTGAGCATTTGAATGGGATTGAGGTTGCCGTTACCACCGTTTGACCTGCAGGTTTACGTTAGTGATAAACGAGAAAATTGATTTGAAAATCAATCGACGTGTCACTCGTTAAAGAGTTTTTGTAACACATCGAGAGTGTCATGTTTTTATCAAAATTCATCAACCGTCAATTCATTTACTGGACCAAATCGATATCCAGTTGTCACAAGTTTGATTCATATAGAATCTCGCAAGTCACCTACCAAGAGCTTGTTTGATGCTGACTCAAGCAGGATTTCCATCTTCATTGTGAATACTTATAGTATCACTCGGATGTTCTGGCAAATATCACAAGGATATTGCGTAGGACTCTTGTTAACAGCTTGTGAACTTGATGATGTTCAACAAGTGTTTGAAATGGAATGTGTCCTAACGAGATTTTTATTGATCTCTTGGCTCTAGACTCGATTAGTGCATTTTGGTTTTAGTACTCGAAGGCTGGAGCAGACTGCCACCTATTCAATATCAACAATCTCAGAGTGAGATGTCAATAGATAACGTGTGTATCTCCGTGACAAATGAGACAAGTTTCTGTTGAGAGAAACCCGAATGGCTGGGAAGGGTTGTGCATTGCATCACTGGGTCCATGATGTCGTTTTCAATGTCAGCAATCAACTTGTGATTCTGATAGCATATGTATTGACCTGGTTTCTGCCTTAAGTTGTGTGGAGGGCTTCTTTGTTTACACCCTTTATCCATACATTTCTTTTTAATTCTTCAATGCCTTCAATGCTTACCAAGACGTCATTACTAACACCTTGTTGTGATTGTTCCAGTGTTAGCTCAATCTTAGTCGGCATTATTCCCATATACATTCATCTCCAATCATACCTAAGGACTGCTATTTCTAACTTTGGATTATCCTTGGGTAGATCCTTCGGTTCTGGTTGGATCATAGGATTGATTCCTAACCTAACCACCTTATGACTTCAGAATCGTCGTGAAATTAAGATGTTGTTGGGTATAAGATCGAACCATAAAACCTTTTCTTTCTGTTCAGCACATTGAGTCGAATAGATCATATTTTAATTACATTTTCTCCCCTTATTTTAAATAATAAACACTTAGTTTTTTTTGAAATACCTTGTGATTAAAATATGTCTTGAAAATTCTGTGGGAGAAAATATTATCAGCATGAATGGTTTGGAACATTTTGAATACATAAGAATTGTCGTTGTTGATGTATCCAAAAACATTAAAACTTTGTTTTTCGAAAAACTCCCCCTCAAAAATAGGACCAATTGAAAAATTGTTGTCTTTTGAAAACATTGTGAGGGTTGGAGTGTTGAACACACAATTTTTGAAAGATTATGAATTGTCATCGAGAAATTCTTGAAAAATTGTGTTCAACTTTTTTGAAAAACCAAATGTTAGAGGACTTCTCTTCTAACGCTAAGGGTAAGCGCACTGATACGTACACTATCCTTTTTCTTGAGCTAAAAAACATTGAATGTCTTGTAAGAACAGCTCAAGACCGAGAAACGTTAATTTTCTCGTTGTGAGGATAAGTTATAAACCTTCCTTTATATGAAGTCCTGGTTATGTACTGATATTTGCACATAAGCCATGTGGAAAATTAGAAATGACATGTTTTGAAACTATTTGAAAACTCTCGCTCGAACTTCATTTACACACCCGTGTCAATGTTAATCGACATTTCTAAGCACGTAAATGTTATCGATTCCAAGAGACATGTCGAGAAGAATCTTTTTGGAAATTTTCTGTTTTTCTGATTTTGTATTTTCTTTTTGAAGTTTTATATTTTTGTATTTTGCTTTTCTCAAAAATATGTACATGGTGATGTTTGATGATGATATCAAGCAGTCTCATTTGTCAGAACCTCCAGATCAGTTGGAGTCAAACATCTCATACCAATCCTTCTGACAAGATACTTACTCCAGATCAGCTGGAGTCAAACATCTCATACCAATCCTTCTGACAAGATACTTAAACCGATCCTCAGGAAGGGCTTTCGTAAACATGTCAGCTAATTGGTATTCAGTTCTGACAAAATATAATTCAATTATACCATTTTCAACCTGTTCTTTTATGAAATGATACCGAGTATAGATTATGCTTTGTCCGAGAATGTTGTAACGGGTTTGCATGATGATTGCTATGTGCTGACTGAGAGACAACGTAAACAACGTATATTATATTGTTAGTTGAAGCTCATAATCTTGAAGCTGTGTTCTCATCGCCACATATACTTGAGCACAACTTGCATATAAACCGCCACTTACTCTGCCTTCACTGCTGAATACATTGCAGTGGCTGTTTTGATTCTTAGTAGCATCCAGCTTACAAGTTTACACCAAGGAACCTGTATCCACCAGAAGTGCTTTTTTCCGAGTATCAAGGCATCCCGCATTGATCAGCGACTGAAGAATGCGAAAGTTCAAAGCCAGAATCCTTTGGATACCAGATTCCCATTTAATGGGAACCCTTTAAGGTATTTAAAGAATTCCTTTTAACCCGCCTTGAGGTGCTTTTTGAGTTGTTTCCTTGGCTTGAAAGAGTGCACAATAGCATACTGGCTTGTACTAATTCTGGTCTACTAGAATGTCAAGTACAATCTGAGTGACCCCGATGTACTTACGATAAACAGATTGGTCTACGGGTTCTCCCACTCAAATCTACATCTAGTTTGGGTTTGTAGCCAATGGAGTACTCAAAAGGAGTGACAATTTTCCATATAAATGCTTTTTTTCCCAAATTACTAAAAGCGTAACTTGTCCTGATTGATAAAAATACCTTTGGGGACTAGTGGATCTGTAGTCCTAAAAAAGAAACTTCGCATCTCCCCCCATTCAGGACATTTCCATCTACTAACTGTGCATTTAACTTTTCAAATCGTTTTTGAATATTAGGATTTGTCGACCCCAAAATTATGTCATCAAGTAAATCTGCACAATAGAATAACCTCCCCCACCCCGGATTTTAATCTTGAATAAAGTTAGGTCAAATGTAACCTTGGTAAAGCTTGGACATCAGAAAGTTTGATAGTTCATCGTACCCGCTCTTGGAGCTGTGTGCTTTAATCCATACAAAGCTCTTTCCCTAAAGAATGTAGACTATTATTTGGATGCTCTGGATAAACGAACCCTTCCGCTGAGCAACGTAAAACCTCAATATACTTCCAGTGGAACCCATTAAGAAATGCCGTTTTCCCCACGTCCATCTCTGATAGATTGGAAAAGACTTGTAGTGCTGCGTGGGCACCAAAAATCCGAACTGCTTCCAAGCTAGCAACTGGAGCAAACAAAAGATTCTTCAAAATCAATACCCTCTTCCTTGATCATAACTTATAGCAACAAGTCGTTCTTTGTTTGCATATTACAGTCGATCTACATCCCACCTTGTATCTTCCGATAACCACTTTAGCATTATAATCATCTTGCCAAAAGGTTTGGTGCGACTTAATTCCCATTCCCAGACTTTTATAGTGTCTGTCGAACTGAAAGTTCAACCTGCAATGCTTCGATCCATGGTCAGAGAACAACCATGCACTCCTTATATCTTCTTCGGTTCCACAATACTCACCGTGAGCGCATGGATTAGGAACATACACATTTCAGAACCGTGGTAAGCTGTCGTCTTGTTTGAATGGTCAATGTATTAGGCATTCCTCACGTAACTTGTATAAACAATGGATATCTCTGGTCCATACGTAATACATACTTATGTGTAATGAAAAGACTGCCACGTCGGTATTATCAATAGTTGATAGGAATACTCACCAATTTACTGAACCCCGTGGTACAAAAAGGATTAATAAATTAAGCATCTAAATTTGGAAATGAGCATTCTGTTGCTTGATATTGTTTTTTTCCTCAGCTTGATCGTGTGTTGGATTGTTAATATCTTCAAGTCAAGGACGAAGAGGAATTCCAACCCTTGATGTGACAATCTGGCTTTTACTGCCTAAAGGAACAACATTTAGTCTTGGGGGCCACGGTTCAGAGTTGTCATAAGTCAGAACGCCTATTTGTCCTTGAGGAAGAGCCTAAGAGACATTATCAACAGACATCCTCTTGTCGAAATGGTTGCGAGGTCTTAACTGTTGTGATCAGACCATCATTTGAACATTGAGGAACGGGGCCTGAAGAGTTATTTTCAGCAGACGGCCATTTGATGATCATCCAGATTAAAATTCCTTAGAAGCCCTGATTTCTGAGATATCTTTCTTTTCCCCTGCCGCAACCAACACTGAGTCCTTCCTTAAAGATCGAAACGATGTACCTGTATACTAAAAAGAGGTACCTGCACTGACATCAAAGAGCTTGTAACGCTTTCCCACATCGGTTAGAGCTAACTTCCTTTGAATCATTTGGGGTTCACTGTCAACCTTGGTTGTGCTAGATGTGAATATCTTTCCAGTAGGAACCCAACAAAGACAAACATCTTGAGATTCTACCCGTCTGGTTGCCACCTAGACACATCAAGGACTTGTTGATTTCTCATCACAGATGGAATCCTTTTTATTGAAAACCTATGTCCGTTAGGGATTGCATTTGGTTCGTTGCCAACCCTTAATTGCTCTAACGGGTTTTATTCTGTATTGTTAACTTTGGATGGAACCTTAGCACGCGAGTTGACTTCTTTCAGGAATTTTGTAACACAAGAATCATGATTTGCATTAAAGACACATTTCTGACATGTCGAGCAAACAAAATGTTTGGAGTCAGAAAAATTTCTAGAGTTCCTAGAGTGTTCTTGTGTCTTTTTCTTAGCCTCCTTCAGGTAGTGATTATGAACTATGTCGTTTGAGCTATACCTAGATGACTAGTTGCAATCAATGTTATGAGGTTTTGCAAGGGGCAGATTCTCCTTCTCTTAGCAGATAATGTGTAGTGACTGGGTTTTGATAAATCGATACTCACAATCCAAACTCTTGGGAGGCAAACCGTTCTTTTGAAATTTTGGGTCATTCAGATTTAAACGCAGTCGGTTGTCTAACAACGAACTGGTTTCTATGTGGTTGTAAAATTGGTTTCCCCAAGATTGATGGTTTTGCAAACTTAGTATTCACACTATTTCCTGTTAGTTTCCTTAACTTATTTTTTAATGCTGCAATTGCAAACCTCTTTTTCCTGAAGTTGAGCTTTGAATTTAATCATTCTTTTGCAATCAAAGAAGTTTTGTGTTCTATGTTCTTAGCTCTCGTTGTCTTTATAGAATCAAACATTTCTTTGTAATGGCCTATTCAAAGTCCTCATTTTCTTTAAGTAACTTTAGGCCACTTATGTTCCAATTCGATGTTAATTGTTTGCAATTACTCTATGTCATGTTTAAACCTTTAGGGCTTTCATTACTTGTTACTTACAAAATTGACCATTTGCCCTTCTTTAAACTTGATTTTGATAATTAAGTTCAAGAATAACACAATGTGCTTCCATTCTTAAAAAATACATTTTGAAAATTGTGGCAACGTCTTTTTGAGAGACGAATATTTTTCAGATTCAAGCAGATTGAATTTGAAGTTCAGTTTGTCTGTTATATCAAGTTAATTTAGCAGGCAAATGACATGTGTCCATGACAATTGTTTAGCATTCTGGGTCAACTGGTCAACCTCTCCTTCATTATTGAATTCAGGTTGCTCAGGATGTTGTTGTCCTGTAGCAAATATATTGATTTCAGCAGACGTTTGTGCATCATTCCCTGTAGCAAAGTCCATTGGCTCTTCATTATATATGGGTCTGATATCTGCATCATCAACATGTGCATCATTCCCTGATCTGCTGCTTGTATCCTGCTCTTGTGATTCTGTCCCATTGCTTTCAATGATAACTAAACTAGCATCCAATGCTTTACTCAAATCAACCTTTTCCTCTGTCGTCTGCGTCAGTCTTTCATTCACCCTGCTGTCATACTCCATTTTATGCAGCGCTCTTTTCTCAATCGACTTTTTAACATAATCCATGTTTTGGATCAGTGTATCACGGAATTCTGGAATATCGAGTCGAGTGTATTCTAGAAAGTAGTTTCGTGTCATTACAATATATTCATCATTTAAATAGATCTGTGAGTTGATGAACATTTGAAACTGTGTCTCGAGTACTTTAAAAGAAGCCATGGATCCAATCTCTTGAAATTCTTTGTTGTCAAGTTGCTTTTCTAGTTGATCCACGTTTAGGAACATCGTGCCTGTGAAAGTCTCTAGATCTTGACAAAAAAGTGTCGTAAATGCGCGTTTGAATCCATCCTCGGTTCGACTTCCTTTTAAGTCGTTGTTTAAAAGACACTTGAGGTGTGAATGAAGTCGTTGAAAAGATACCATGCAACTTTCTTTTGTTTTGTCTTGAATTAGTTGCATTTGTTGTATTTCTGAATCTGAACACGAAGATAAGGTATCTTTCTTCTCCATTTTATCGTGAGTTATGAAGTGTGAAAGTTTTGTTGGATCTTAAGTGGATATGATGTGATTGAAATTGTGGTTGTGTAAGCAATTCACGTTCACGGGATTTTACACGTCTATGATTAAAACCGATAAATGAATTAACGGGATTTTACAAAATCAATAGAAAACCGTGAATGATTTGATTCGGAATCAGCGGCCAATGATTTAATTGTATAAAAACAGATAATTTTCTGGCTTGGGTTACAGCAGATTGTTTAAATAGGCTCACCAAGCTGAAACGGGCCTAAAAATACAGATGGGCCGTGAGCTAGAACAAAAACAAGTCTAACACAAATTCCAAAAAAATGAAAAATGTCAATAACTCATAGTAAACGAGGGTTTTGGGCCTCAAAAAATCCGTAACCAGCTAAAGGGTGCTATAACGTAATCCGTCTTGTTTTTCTTTTCGATTTGAGAGGTCACGGGCCTAAACAGACTTATGGATCAAAAGTTATGGCTGTTTTACTGAAACCCTTTTCTTCACACAAGATTTCTAGACAAAACGCAGTGCTATCTTTAACCAAAATGCAGTGACACCAAAACGCAATGTTCTTTGAGCAAAACGCAGTCTGTCTTTTGAAGTCCAAGTAATGTCAAATGATTTCTCGAAATTTGGGCAGCATAACGTTTAGATTCAGTATATAAAAGTCTTCAATGTACCTAAAACGTAGTAGCAAAACGCAATACCAAACAAAAAATCAAAACGCAACAAGAAAAAGTCAACCAGCTAAAGGATGGTTACAGCGTAACCCGTCTGTTTTTCTCTTCGATTTGAGGGGTCACGGGCCTGAAACGGACTTACGGATCAAAAGTTATGGCTGTTTTACTGAAACCCTTTTCTTCACCATAGGTAATAACATGCAAAAGATCTAGATCTTTTGATTTCACATAAATTTCGAATCTATTTTTCCAATAAATAAATCCATCACTTTCAAATAGTGGTGGTCTTTGCATAGATTGCCCTTCTAAATAAAATTTTAAGCACTCTTACCTTTTGATGTGTAGAACAAGTGAAGATCAAGATTAACAAACAAATAAGCCCGAAAAAATTTTTGAGCCGTGGGATTTTTTTGTCACACTATAAGCCACGAATTTGAGCTTGTTTTACCACATGAATCCACACGTAGCTCTGATGCCAATTGTAGGATCCCATTTAACACTTCACTTCATATAATCACAACACGAATCGGAACTAGAAATAAGAAAAGAGATAAAGGTTTAGAGAGAGAATTAAGAGAGAGATTTTAGAGAGAAAAGATTTTTGATTTAGAAAAAAAGATATTATGAGAGATAGATATTTTCTTAGAGAAAATATATATATATATATATATATCCCTACGCATTTAATGTGACGCGCGGGATATTTAACTAGGACCCGGGCTGGGGTTTTGCTTGGGATTTAACCCAAAACATATACAATATTCGATTAACTATCGAGCCCGATTCCCGATAATATTTTATTACAACATTAACTAATTAAAGACCGAAGCTCCATCGTAGAGTGACCGAGCTTCCTTGTTCGACTCAATAAATTGAGGCTAACACACATCATATGTTTTAACTCTATAAATCAATCTATTTTGGGTTGGGGTTAAGGAACCTCTAGGCTTAGGGTATTCATAGAATACTCATGGCCAGTCTTAGACTATCCCCACTGGTGAATGGAGGTTTTTGTGACAATAAAGGCTAGTTTAATTACTTCCTCTGAAGTCCCTAATAAACATCGTATTTATTTAACCATTTTACCACCAATTTATCCGATTTTAATATATATAAAATCTTAATGCCTTTTATTTTTTGATTTATATTTACCAAACGCACCCTTGTGCGGATTCTGCCAACCAAACGCACCCTTGATGCTGTATCACAGCCAACCAAACACACCCATATTGCTTACCCGCTAAACCAAACGCACCCTTATTGCTTTCCCGCTAAACCAAACGCACCCTTGTCTGTTCTATGCTAAACCACACGCACCCTAATCCATTTGACCCGAAACGAAACACACCCCTGGTGCGTTTTTAAGCAACAAAACGCACCCTAATCAGTTTTTCTGCTAAACCCAAACACCCTCTTATTGTTTAACCGTTATCCCAAACACACCCTTAGTGTTTTCCAGCAAACCAAACGGACCTTATGGTGGTGGCTGCCACCCAACCGCACCCCATGGTGGTGGCTGCCACCCCAAACGCACCCTAAGGTGGTTTCACAGCCAACAAACACCCCCCTACGCAGCCCCTGCTGCTGCTACAACACCCAACGCACCCTAATGGTGGTGGCCGCCACCCACACGCACCCTACGGTGGTGGCTGCCACCTCACCGAACGCACCCTTGTGGTGTCGGACTCAAACCAACGCACCCTTTTTGTGTAAGTAAACCAAACGCAACCTAATCTATGAAAAACAAAACCAACGCGCCCTACGTCGGGGCTGACCCGAACCCGACGCGCCTTTGCGGCGGCTGACCAGCGAAACAAACACCCTTGTGGTGTTTCTTTATAACCAAAACGCACCCTCGTGGTGCGGTCAACAGTAAACCGAACGCACCCTTGGTGGTGCGACGGTGGTGGTGGCAAGCCGAACGCACCCTTGGTGCCTTCAAAATAAAACCGAACGCACCCTCGGATGGTGTTAGGTAGCGTCGGTGGTGGGTGATGTAGGTTGTGGTGATGTTGGTGGTTTCGGTGGAGTGGTGGTGTCGGGTGGGTGATGTTGACGGGATGATGATGGTATTGGAGGTGGTGACAGTGGGGGTTCGGTGGTGTCGGCGGTGGTGGGTTGGCTGTCACGGGACAGCAGCCGAAGAGAGAGGGGGGCCGGCGGCGCGTGGAGGCGCGTGGGTGTGGAGATCGGGTAGATCGGAGTGAGGGGAGTACTTTTGGTCTTGGCCGGAAAAGTCCGCCGGAAAAGTTTTCCGGCGGTGGTGGTGGCCGGCGGTGGCCGGCAGCTGGCCGGGCATGAGAGGGGGGAGAGAGAGTTGAGAGGGTTTATGTGTGTGTATGTATGAGTGGAAATGAAAATTAAATGTATAAAATTTATATATATATATATATATATATATATATATATATATATATATATATATATATATATATATATATATATATATCAAGAGAGTGTCAAGCCTCTAAAGTTTCAGGGGCAATTGCGTAACATATTTAGTATAGTTTTGTTAACTATCGTTTGGGAATCGTTGAGCGACTTAACGGAGATGATTCAAATCTCGAAACATGCGCTAATTGTTTTCCAAAATATTTTTCTGATAAAAATGTTCATTTATTTGATCTTATTTTGTTATTAAATATTTTCATAACATTTATATAATATGCGTTATTTATTTATGTGAACCGGTTACGGCTCGTCGAAGTAAATCTAGAAATAAAACTTTTAACCGTATATTCGCTGTTATCAACATTCGTTTTCGAATATAATGAGGACTTAATGTATTAAATTGTTTTTTTTATAATAAAAATGATAATTAAATGTTAATATTTTAATTTATTTTCCGTTTCTAAATCATTACAGTGGCACATTATCTGTCACTTTTTGTCTGTTTTGGGTCTCGGTTCATAAACTAAATAGTTTTTGTCTGGGAAGTAGTTTTACATCAAAATTGCTTTTAGAGTCCGATAATGAAATTCGTTAATTTAGTGGTTCGTTTTTGATACGTCAGCTTATAAATAACATATATCTTTTTCGTTTTCGAGCCAAATAAGATAAAAATAACTTCCCTTGAGAGATGTAATTATTATTTAAAATATGTTCCGAAAATTTTACTGGTCACGCGGTAATTGCTTTTATGTGACAATGAACGACCAAAAGTCAAAAAGGTCAAGTCAGATTCGAAAAGTCAAAGATTAAAATAGTCCTTTAGAAATTTCAAAAATTCCCTGATGTTACATAGGACGTTGTGTAATTCTCGGAAATCATATTAAGGGTTGTAATAGATACACAAGTTCTCGGCTATATCGAGAATTGTGTTAGGAAAACACAAATTTGGAAACTTGTTACGATTTTGTCTCAAATTCAGTTTTATCGAGTTTGGGATAAAGGTTTACTTTTTAAACTCAAACACGGTTTTGGGAATTGTAAAAGTGATTTTCATTTTCGATTTTATCAAAAGTGTGGTCATTTTTAAAATTCAAAGTGTAAAATACACATTCTCTGTTGTATCGAGTTTGTTTGTATCATTTTCGGAAATATCAAAGACGGAACTGTGTTTCATCAAACTTGATCATATTACGGTTTTATCATGATAATTGTATCATTTTTTGATTGAAACCGTTTTTCAAAAAGTGTGAATATCAATAATAAGTAAAATTCCGAATTTTAACTTACCAAGTTTACCGAGTTTAGTTTTCCGAGAAGAGTTTCGAGTTTGAGATTTAGTTATATCCAAGATCTGACGTATCGAGTCTAGTTCTATCCGAGATCTGCCTTACCGAGTTTAGTATTCATCGAGAACAGTGTTACTAACTTTGGAAAACGGATTTGAGACACGTGATATACTTGACAAATATTGAAGGTTTTTGGTTGATCACAAATAGAACTCTTTTTCGTCTACAAAGATCCAAGTTTTGAATACAAGAAATGTCGATGTCTAATGCACATCAAAATCTCTTGCTGATGCCGGTTCTGAGAATAGACCTTTGATGCTTGAGAGAGGTAGCTATATACCATGGGCAAGTCGTTTTAGAAGATACCTCAATCGAAAGAGAGAAACTAGGAAGTGGCTTAACAAGGCAATTGATGAAGGTCCATATAAGTTTAGAATGTTCACTCCTTCTGACACTGATGAACCAAAGATGCAAACAGAAGAGGATTTAAGAGGAGATGATTTGAAATACTATGAAGATGAGATTGAAGCAATGAATTTGATTCTAATTTCTATTCCAAATGATATCTATAACTCTATGGATGCTTGTACTACTACAAAAGCCATGTGGGAATGAGTTGAACGTTTAATGCGAGGAACTGCGCAAAACCAGGTTGACAGGGAAACACGTTTCAATAATGAGTTCGATCAGTTTGTTGCTGAACCAGGAGAGGCACTCGTGTCAGTATACAATCGTTCTGCTCAACAAATGAATGATTTGGAACGAAATCCCATCATATTTCCAAAAGTCACCATTAACACAAAGTTCCTAAATTGTCTACAACCTGAATGGCTGAAGTATGTTACTCAAGTCCGTCTAGCAAAAATATTGACTGAGGATTCTTATGATGATTTGTTTGATTATCTTCAACAATTTGAAAAATTGGTTAATGCATCAAGAGCAAAAAAGTTAGAGAAATCACATGATCCTCTGACATTAGTAGCACACACAGGTTCTTTATCAAGAACTTCATCATAGTACTATGTTACACGTCCCTCTTTTGTGGTTGATTACGACGATGATTATCAAGGGGATACAGTTCAAAACAACTCTGATGATCCACTCACTTCTGCAATGATTTTACTTGCTCGTGCCATTACTCGAAACTTCTCTAATCCAACAAATAACCGTCTTCGTACTTCCTCCAACACCAGAAATCAAGCCATTGTTCAAGGTGATAGAGTATACATTCAAAGCAAGAATTCTGGTAATGATGGCAAAAATACAAGACGTGCATATGTTCAAGAGGAAGTCATTGAGAATACCAATGTTCAAAATGATGCTGGAAACATACAAAGAACTCTAAGAACTGCGTCTTCCAGAACAGTTGCAAATGTTCAATGCTACAACTGCAGCAAGAAAGGTCATTATGCTCGTAATTGTCCAAAGCCAAGAGTCAGGGATTCAAAGTACTTCATGGAACAGATGCTGCTAGCAAAATAGGATGAAGCAGGAGTCATTCTAACTAATGAACAAAATGATTTTCTCTTTGCTGATGCTTCTCGGATGGAAGAAATAGAGGAATTGAGTGCTATTATATGCTTGATGGCCAGAATTCAACCAGCTAACATTGATTCTGAGGCTGGACCAAGCTATAATTCTACATTTCTCAGTGAGGTACAAACTCCATCCACCAGTTATGTGAATCCATTATTTGCTAGTGATAAACAAGAGCAACAGTATCTGAATCAACCTAAATTATTAACAACACAATTGGTGATGATCAAATTGATACTAATATTATATGTGAATCCATTAATTCATACAAGGCACAACAAAACTCCATACAAACTTCTTCGCGGCAGAAAACCAAATGTGGAGTATTTTCATGTGTTTGGTTCCTTGTGTTATCCAATAAATGATCGAGATGATCTTGGGAAGATGAAACCAAAAGCAGACATTGGTATCTTTATTGGATATTCGAAAACATCCAGAGTGTTTTGAATTTATAATCGTCGTACCAAAAAGATTATGGAAACCATTCATGTTAAGTTTGACAAGCTCACAACAATGGATTCTGAACATGACAGTTTAGAACTTGTTTCATAACGATTTATTAATGATGATTCATCAGCGAAATCAATGAATACTCCATCCAAAGAAGATTTGGATAATTTGTTCGGACCAATGTATGATGAATACTTTGAGAAGAGGTCTTTCGATATGCCTATCAATTTCGATGCACACCAAGTTCATAATCAAGAAGACTCGTCTTTGACATCTTTAATTGATATTAAAGCACACGAAGCTCCTCCCATCGTAACTACATCCGAAGAACAAAATTCTCCAATCTCTTTGAATGTGGCTGGTGAATTCTATCAAGAAGACTCAACAGAACTTGATGGCAATACGTTGTTAACTCCGTATGATGCTCCAAACTTTTCTGAAGCCAAATCATCAACACATCTAGACCCATCAAATATGCATGAGTTCCACCAAGTACAACCCTCAACACACATTTGGAGAAAAGCATATCCTTTGGAACAAGTAATTGGTGACCCATCCATACATGTGATGACTCGACATCGTCTTCAAACTGATCATGAAGTATGTATGCTTTAACCGTCAGCACCATTGAACCAAAGAATATCAAAGAAGCTATGTTTGATCACGGATGGATATAATCAATGCAAGATGAGATGCATCAATTCAAAATACTAGATGTATGGGAATTAGTTCCTAGACCAGATGGAAAAAATATAATTGCTGTCAAATGGCTATGAAGAATAAAAGTAATGCAGAAAATATTGTCATTCGAAACAAATCTCGTCTTGTTGCGAAGGGTTACAAGCAAGAAGAAGACATTGATTTTGAGGAATCATTTGCTCCAGTTGCTCGTCTTGAAGTCGTCCGAATATTCATTGCTTTTGCTGCACATAAAAACATCACTATCTTTCAAATGGATGTTAAGACTGCATTTCTCAATGGGCCATTGAAAGAGGAGGTTTATGTTAGCCAACCTGATGGATTTGTCAATCCAGACTTTCCAGATCATGTCTACAGGTTGAAGAAAGCACTATATGGTCTCAAACAAGCTCCTCGAGCATGGTATGACAAACTGTCTTCATTCTTACTTGAACACCATTTTACTAAAGGTATTGTTGACCCGACTTTGTTTATACGACGTCATGGGGGTGACATATTACTTGTTCAAGTATATGTCGATGACATTATTTTTGGGTCTACAAATCCATATTTTTGAAAACGATTTGCAAATATTATGAAAAATAATTTTGAAATGTCAATGATGGGTGAACTAAAGCTTTTTCTAGGACTTCAAGTTCATTAATCACCCCGTGGCATATTCGTAAGTCAATTACAATATGCTATTGAGCTGTTAAAGAAACATGGTATGGGTGAATGTGTCTCCATGAGCACACCTATGGCCACTGAGAGACTGGATGCTGATTTACAAGGCACTCCAACTGATCAAACAACTTATCATCGAATGATTGGAGGGCTCATGTATCTAATAGTCAGTCGACCCGATATTGATTTTGCCACCTTTATGTGTGCTCGTTATCAAGCACGTCCTACGGTCAAACACCTCAAAGAGGTTAAACGGATCTTTCGGTACCTAAGACAGTCTTATAACATGGGATTATGGTATCCGAAGGATTCCAGATTTGAACTAATTGCATATTCAGATGCAGACCATGCATGATGTAAAGACGACTGTAAAATAACTTTAGGTTACATACAATTTCTAGGTGAAAAGCTTGTGAGTTAGAGTTTGAAAAAGCAAGATTATACTGCGATGTCCTCTGCTGAAGTTGAATATGTGTCATTGTCTGCATGTTGTGCACAAGTCATTTGGATGCGTACACAATTACTGGACTATGGATACAAGTATAACAGAATACCGATGTATTGCGATTCAAAGAGCGCTATCGCTATTTCATGCAATCCGGTTCAGCATTCGCGTACAAAACACATAGACATCTGGTATCATTTTATTAAAGAACACGTTGAAAAGGGTACGGTGGAATTATACTTTGTCAGAACTGAATACCAACTTGCAGATCTATTTACTAAAGCTCTTCCTAAAGAACACTTTGAGTACTTAGTTCATCGCATTGGTATGAGATGTATGACTCCAATACAGTTGGAAATTCTGCCAAAGTTATCTTCTAGAAAAAGATCATACATCAAACATGTAAATAAATTTTTCAAAAACAAAATAAAAATTGAAAAATATAAAAAGTACTTAGTTCCATCGCATTGCTACGAGATGTCTGACTCCAATCTCAATTCGAAAAGTTCTCGCAAAGTTATCTCTTGAAAGGAAAGATCATACATCAAAACTTGTAAACAAAATTTTTCAAAAACAAAATAAAAACTAAAAAATCTAAAGATCCAAAAAGATTTTATTCATGTCTTTCAAAAATCAAAAACCAAATACAAAAATAAAAAATGGAAAAATCAAAAACATAATTTAAACAAAATTCACATGTTTTTCATCTTAATCAGCTTCATGATTTGATATTTTCATCTAACATACTTTCATATGTTCAAACTTGATCATGGTCGGAAGGGGAGTTATTCTTGTCAAAACATGTGTTTTTATAATTTTCATTCACGTACATTACTTGAATTTTAAATTCACAAGTGCTTGCAAAATCCAATAAAAACAGTGATCTCTCGCATTCTTAAGAGTTTTTTATAAAACAGGTATACTTTCGAGGGGGAGTTTTTCATTATTGAGAAAATCTGGACTTTGAGAAAGGAGAAAATATCATTCAAGGTCTAACTGTGCAAAGGGATCATATTCCAAGGGGGAGTTTTTGAAAGGCAACAAAATTCGGTAAAAAAAACCATAAGGGTCAAATATGACATTTTTCAAATTAGAACTCGGAAAGATGAAGTTCAAGGACTGAAACTGTTAAATCCAAATCTTGAAATTCGGATGGGATAAAAAGGATTTTATATTTCATTTTCTTATTTTTTATATTCCGAATTTAAAACCGATAAAGAAGAAAATCAAGATTTTTGATCTTTGAGTTCATTGACAATGATTATTACTTTCTTCTTGTATGAAACGTAAGTGATTCAGGGTTTAACAAGTTTTGGAAATGGCTTTTATGATGTTCTTAGTGTCGAGATCAAATTCAGTAAAAATTAGGGTTACCGAGTTTAGGGTTTTTAGTAATTGATGATATATTTAGGTCTTTTTATGCGAAGATTAACATTTGTGAGTAGTTAATTAAAAATTGTAGTGTGCACATCCAAAAATGGCAAACCCGACACGAAATTCAAACTCGGAAGGACTCTGAACTTGTTAAAACGTGTATAAAATGGCTAGACTGAGTTTAAAAGGACTAAAAGGATTGTGTATTATGAAAAAAATTAACAATACAATCATTTTTGATGAGTTTGATTTGAAGAGGTCAAACTTGGAAGAGTCAAACTCGGAAGTCAATGTTTCCTAAGTCAAACTCGGTAGCCAACATTGGAAAAGTCAAACTCGGTAGTCAAATCTAAAAAAGTCAAAAGTGTCAAATTTGTTGCTACTAGTATTAGTTTAAGAGTGTGTTAATAATACTTGTCTGAATGTGTTGTTTGAAGCTTGAATGTCTGTAACACGATCAGTTTCTCATGTGAAGTTGAAATTAAAACGTTTGTGAAAAAGTACCACATAAAATTGAACACAATTGCTCAAGTTTTGATGAATTTTATACTTTGTGCCAAATGTGTCAATTCACAATTGTTTAAGTGGTCCAAGTCATGCCGGTTTTGGCCATTTTCTGCACTGAACAAAATGAGGAGTAAGTGACTTAGTGACCATTCAATTGTTGAATTTGATATGTTTGTTTACACAATATTATATTCAAACAACCAGGAATGTCAAAATATCTAGAGTCTGATAATTCAATTCTCAATTGTTTAAGTAGTCTAAGTCATGTCTGGTTTCAGCCGTTTTCTACAATGAACAGAATGAGGAGTGAGTGACTTAGTGACCATTCAGTTGATGAATTGAGTTTGACTGATTCTATGTTATCCAAAAATAGTTGATTTTGCACAAATCAGTTTTTGAACAAGTTCTCAAATTTTTGTATTGTGTCAAAATGGTACTCTTTTACAAAAAGATTTTAAGAATATTAAATGATATCTCTTGCATTTCTCAAAATTGAGTCTTATTCAAAATCAGAGAGTATCTTCAACATTCTTGAAAGAGTATCATTTCACAAAGAATTTCTGGTAAGGATATTCTAAACAGAAAGAGAGATAAAAACCATACGCGAAAAAGCAAATCCAAAGTGTGTTCAAAAAAGAATTGCCAAAACACACAAAAAGATAAATAAAAAAATACGAATAAAGCTTATGGCATGTGCTAGAAAAAGCAAGAATGAACACATGAGAAAGAAACTGATCAAAGATATGTTCAAAAAGAAATGCCAAAACATATAAAACAAATAGAGCGGAAAGAGACAAAAATATCAAATAAACTGTTTGTCATCTAACATCTTATTTTCACTCCTTCAGTAATTGATTGATTCGATCAAATTGTGTTGTATATATAGATTATATTTTATATATATATTATATATTATTTATATATAGATATATATATCTATATTTATTTATTATTTATATATATATATTAATATATATATAATATATAAGCAAACACTCAACCAATTACCTTTAACCAAGGATTGGTCAAGAGTTTACAAATTAAAATACATATATATGTCCGGAAGTATGATTCCCGGGTCGTTATGTCCCAACGAGGTGTGCAATTTGAAAATCGAATGACGGATTGATGATTGATGTTTGAATATGACAAGGTTATGATTGGTTTTCTATATCTACCAGTTAAATATGCAAAAACGATTAAATAAAACCTAAAAATGAAAGCTATATAACTTAAAACCTAAAATGGGCATGAAAAACGAGGGTCAAAAACCTAAATTTTGCAATTTTAACCCTAGAACAATTTTTAAACTAAAAATAGATTCTACTTGACTAAAAACGAAGTTTAAAAAAAACTAGATCGAAAACGGAGTTAGTTAAGACCAAAAACGAGTCAAAACAAAAACATGGTTTGAATCCCGTTCTTTAGAAAATGAATTTTTGAGAAAATGACCCTATGAAAAATTTAGCAATTTTCCTAGAAACTATATAAAAAAAGAAAATTTTTTAAAAAAAGTTTATATTTTTCTGACTTTTATTTTATTTTTTATGATTTTTTTAAATTTTTAAAGAAAAAAAATTATAATAAAATACTAAATGTTTATAAAAAAATCTGAGAAAATTACACAAACTAGCTTAAAGTATGACAGTTCTAAAAAAAATAAGCTGGGGAAACCAGCTTATCAAATAAGCCGAGAAATAAGCCCAATCAGCTTATAAGCTTAATGGGCCAAAGTGGCCTTAAATATTAAACCTTACAAACCACTACCGGATGAGCTATTGTAGCACAGCGGTAGTGGTGTGGGGTTTATAAGGGTTGAGGCTTGTTGAGGTCGGGGGTTCGAGCCCTAGCTCACCCCTGACTTCCAAGCTTCCCCTCTATTTTTTTTTCAAATTTTTTTTTACAAACTTGTACAAGACACAAAAATAAGCACTTTTCACAACTATGACTTTTTATGAAAGCTTATAAATAAGCTGTAAAAAGCACTTAAAACAGACAGAATAGCTTATTAAGCTAAATGCACACTTGGCTTTTTCTTTTTGATTTTTTTAAAACAATTAAGCAATTGGAAATCAAAGATGAGTAAATACAGATATAAACATGAACTTAATAAGCACTCAGGAACCAAGTTTAGCAAATAAGAACAGACAAATAAGCCAGAATAAGCCAATAAGCTTTTTGGCTTAAACTGCAGTCAAAATGGCCAAACAGCCTACTTTTGGCTTAAAATTAAGCCAACTAGAGTAGGAGTTAAGGCTTGGGCTCATAGGGGCTTATTAATTTGCTTATTAGCTATCTAAAAAGGTAAAAAGTTAATGCTTACTAACACAAATAAGCTGAGAAAGATGGGCTTAAACTTGGGCTTTTGCACCAGGGGAAGATACCTAAACTAACAGCCCAAAAGTGAAACTTTGGGCTTATAAATAAGCCCTAAGACAGACCCTTAAGCACTTATAAGCTATAAAAAGGAAAAGAGGACATAAAAAACTTTAAGAAAAAGTAATTTAAACTTATTTTGAACAACTAATGAGCTAAAAAATTAACTTGAAAACAGCAGTACTAACTTTTGAGTTAGTACTGCCAAAAGGGCTTTAAGCTAAAAAAAACTTTAATAAGCTAACTTTTTGGACAAAAATAAGCTAATCTATCCTAATAAGCAGATATCAATACAAAATAAGCAATTAGTTTAGCTTAAACCCTCAAATGAGCTTATTAGCTCATTTCTGCCAACCAAACAGCCCTTGGGTGGCTTTTTGGGCTTAAAAATAAGCTGGCGAATGGTATCCTAGTCCATAAAAAAAGTAAAAATAGATTGAGTATTAAGCTCATAGACCAATAATCAAGACTAAAAAAGCATTTTAAAATTCAGAATAAGCCAGAATTTGCTTATGAAAAAGCTAAAAATCTATTTTTCTATATTTATGCAGATTTTTGGCAAAACCTTAAAACACAAATGCAGCTTATAAAACTACTTACTCAATGCATTTAAACACTTGAAATTAACATGCAAACAAAGCCTAATATGAACTTTAAGCTATAATTCAAAAATAAGCTAATGCAAATAAGTAAAGTACCACAGATGCAATCATTAGCTAATTTGAGGTTGGTTTTTGAAATTTAGCTTATAAAAACTATTACAAACTACTAATTAGACTTAATTTAAGCTAGCCTAAACTGACCCAAAGACCTTAACCCATGCATGACCCAAAACGACCCATTTTAGCCCTTGTCCCAAACACCCCTTTAAATTCTAATTTTGCTTTTTAAGGCTTATTTAGGGTTATTTAAGTTATGGGTCTCAAGGAAAAATGGTTATACATGATAATTAAGCATAAATAAGCACCTTCCAATAAGCAATAAGCACAATTAAGCTGAAAATAAGCAAATGCAGAAAAAATAAGCTCAAATTGAAAGAAAAAGGACTTACCAAAGCCTTAGCTCCAAACAAGGCTACCAATGCTCATTAGAGCTTAATTAACAAAGCTCTAGCTTGTGTTTAACAAGCTAGTAAGTCCATAAGCCCATCCATATCCGGCTTATCATCCAAATTATAAGCTGTGGTATTTTTTGGTGGTTTTTTTTTTTGCTTTTTTTTCTTAACTAAATAGCTTTTTCAGTTTACTTAATGAAAACAGCTTATAAGTAAGCTATACTAAAAGCTATACTAAAGCTCTAGCTTGTTTTTAACAAGCTAGTAAGTCCATAAGCCCATCCATATCCGGCTTATCATCCAAATTATAAGTTGTGGTATTTTTCAGTTTACTTAATGAAAACAACTTATAAATAAGCTATACTAAAAGATTTTTAACGCAATGAAACACAAATTATTAGCTTAACAACTTGGAATTAAAGATTGGCTTAAAACCTCAATTTTTCATTAAAACTTGAGAATAGTACAAAGCTAAAAATTAAAGTGCAATAAGCTGTAAAATGACTAAAAAAATTGACAATTAAACTAATAAGATAAGCTATCATAAGATGCCCCCAAGGCTTACAAAAGGTACTATATTTATAGCCGAATACTTTTCTTCTTGGTCTTGCAGATGTGCTTC
>BQNB010113997.1:0-21835 GCA_026074375.1 Tanacetum coccineum
TAGTAAGATTGAAGCGGTTAAGAATTAGAAACCCCCTAGAACTCCGTCTGAGGTTCGTTCATTTTTAGGTTTGGCAGGGTATTATCATCGGTTCATAAAGAAATTTTCTAAGATAGCTAAGTCCCTGACCATCCTGACCCAAAAGTGTATGACATTTGATTAGGGTGAGGAACAAGAAAGGGCATTTCAAACTTTGAAGGACAAGTTGTGTAATGCACCTGTTCTAGCTCTCCCCGATGGACTAGAAGATTTTGTGGTGTATTATGATGCGTCTGGCTTAGGATTAGGTTGTGTGTTGATGCAAAGAGGTAAGGTGATAGCTTATGCGTCTAGGCAGTTGAAAATTCATGAGAAGAATTACACCACCCATGATTTGGAATTGGGTGCGGTTGTGTTGGCCCTTAAGATTTGGAGAGATTATTTGTATGGGACAAAGAGTGTCATATATACTGATTATAAGAGTATCCAACATATCTTTAGTCAGAAGGAACTGAACATACGGCAGCGTCACTGGATAGAGCTTTTTAGCGATTATGACTGCGAAATCCGCTACCACCCTGGTAAGACAAATGTAGTAGCTGATGCACTGAGTAGGAAAGAGAGGGTGAAACCTAAGAGAGTTCGAGTTATGACCCTTCAGTCGAGTATTAAGGGATTAAGATCCTTTGCGGCTCTGAGGCCCCAACACCCCCCCACCCCCCCCAACCCCCACCCACCACAAGGGGCGTATGATGGTCTGCAGGATTGCAGAGAGGAATGAGATGTGATGATTGAACTCAGGAGTGATGGAGCATTGTATTATCTAGAGGGAATATGGATTCATTTGAAGAGTGATGTAAGAACCCTGATTATGGATGAGGCCCATAGGTCGAAGTACTCTATACACCCAGGAGCTGATAAGATGTATTATGACCTCAAAGATAGGTATTGGTGGCCGGGAATGAAGAAAGATATAGTGGTATATGTTAGTAGGTGTTTAACTTGTTTAAAGGTTAAGGCTGAGCATCCGAGGCTGTCTGACTTGCTGCAGCAACCTGAGATTCCCGAGTGGAAATGGGAAAGGATAGCTATGGATTTTGTGACTAAGTTGCCCAGGACTAGTAGTGGGCATGACACAATCTGGGTCATTGTAGACCGATTGACTAAGTCTGCTCATTTTCTACCTATGCGTGAGGATTATAAGATGGATAGGTTGGCTAGATTGTATCTGAATGAGATTGTAGCGAGACATGGTGTGACAATCTCGATCATATCTGATCGTGATAGTCGTTTCACATCAAGGTTTTGGCAGTCAATGCAGGAGGCATTAGGAACCCGATTAGACATGAGTATGACTTACCACCCTCAGACCGACGGTCAGAGTGAGCGTACTATTCAGACCTTGGAAGACATGCTTAAAGCATGCGTCCTAGACTTTGGGGGAAGTTGGGATGTTCATCTTCCGTTGGTAGAGTTTTCCTATAACAACAATTATCATTCTAGTATGCGGTGTGCACCATTTGAGGCTTTGTATGGTAGGAAGTGTCGCTCACCCATTATGTGGGCAGAGGTTGGAGAGGGTAAGTTGATAGGACATGAGTTATTGCAGGAAACCACTAAAAAGATCTCGCTAAATAAGGATAGACTTAAGGTTGCATGTGATCGTCAGAAGAGTTATGCTGATAAAAGGAGGAAGCCTTTAGAGTTTAGTGTGGGTGATTATGTCTTTCTCAAAGTGTCGCATTGGAAAGGTGTGGTACGCTTTGGGAAGAAAGGCAAGTTAGCACATAGGTTTGTCAGACCATTTGAGATCACTGACCGAATTGGTCCGGTCACCTATAGACTTAGGTTGCCTGAGGAATTGAATGGTGTTCATGACACGTTCCACATGTCGAACCTTAAGAAGTGTTTGGCTGATCCAACACTGCAAGTGCCTTTGGATGAGATCCAAGTTGATTCTAAGTTGAATTTTGTAGAAGAGCCTGTGGAAATTTTAGAGAGAGAGTTCAAGAAGCTTAAGCGGAGTAGAATTTCCATCATCAAGGTTCGGTGGAATTTGAAATGTGGACCTGAATTCACGTGGGAACGTGAAGACCAGATGAGGCTTAAGTATCCGTATCTGTTTAGTGCTGATAGTAGTTAAATTTCGGGGGCGAAATTCTTTTAAGGAGGTAGAATGTAACCCTTGCCCTTTTTATGTTTTGGATATTCTAATTTAGTCCTTCGACTATTTGGCGTTTGTCAGTTTTATTAGAATATGTACCGTGTTGACGGTGATGAATTTATGAGATTTGAGGTATTTTATGGTTTATGGTGTATAATATTCCTTTTTAGATGATATTATTGTGTTATGTATGTTCCGGGTGGTTGACCCGTGAATTTTTTAGAAATGCCGAAAAATGAGTCCCGCCACGTCCGTTAATGTTCAAATGAGTTTTTGAGAAAATTAATATGAAAATATATCATGTAAATACTCTAAGTTATTGGAAAAGTATTCTTAAAGTGAATAAAAATGCTAAGTAACTTCGAGAAATATTTTACAATCAAGTTTTTTGAGTATTAAGTGAACCCGACACAAAAAGAAGTCCCCGAACCCCTCTTGGATACCCCCAACCGGTCGAACCCCATTAGGGAGCAAGAAGGCTTGATTTTAGCACTTTTGTCCACCATGGTACACTATTTTACTTGGATTCCATTTCAAAAAAAACATACAACCCATTTAGTTTTCACATTTTTCTCTTCTCCTTCTTGCTTGGCTCGTCCGAAATACACACACACACAAACACTTTAAAATTTTTGCAACTTTGGTTAAGAAGATGAAGGTTGAAGTCTTGGGTTGATTCTAGTGTTCGGGTTAACATTTAAGCAACGTTTGGGTTGTTTGGTTTGTGTCGATCTTGTTCAAAAGCGACGATTTTTGTAAGTCATCTTATTTCAAATATTTTTGTACTTTTGAATACCTAATGATGCATAGATGTTAGTTGTACTGCCCGATCGTTTAAAATCAAAAGTGAAAAATTTACAAATGGTATATATGGTTCGGTTTTGGTTCGAATGGAATAAAAAGAGGTATAAGGTTTTTGTAGTTTTATTGTCGTGGTTGTGATGGTTGAAAAACATATATTTCCTATGTAGCTTATTTTGTATATGGCTTATTTTGGCTTATTTTTAAGCTCGAATGGCTTATTTTGGGCTTATATGCTCACGACAAAAGGAGGAAAACACAAGAGAAGTGTTTTTGGTATTACCTTAGTATGTCGTATATTCATGGACTATTTTTATAGCTTATGGTGATAACCAAATACGATACGTAGCTTATTAGCTTATTTTTAGGCTTAATATATAGATTTTAGAGCTTATGGGCTCACGACCCAATAAGTCCTTGTGGGCTCACAACCCAATAAGTCCTTGTGGGCCGAGGCTTATTAAGGGCTTATTGTGGTCCGGTTTACTTTGTTACTTATTGTTTGGGCTTATTTTCACTAATGGGCTTTATATTGGGCCCAAAACATATATTATATATTAATGGATCCTTATTGGGCCTTAAACCCAATAAGCGTTAACTAGTCGTTTTGAGAGTTTTGACGGACTTTTGGGAAGCGTAATGAACTTATGAAGTGTGATTGAAAGTCGTTTTCGGAAAAGTGATTTAATAAGCATGGCGAAATGTGATTTCGAGAATTTTGTCGAAAAATATGGAAATTGTGAAAAGTGTTTGGAATTAAGGTTTAAAACCTTGGAAAACGTTGTATAAACGTACGGGTCATGTCAAAATTTCGTAAAAATTCTATACTTAGAAATTTTACTTAAAACGTGATTTTTTGATTTAATAATAAATTATTATTATTTTATTATTTTTAATATGTCGACTAAAAGAAGAAAAATATAATTTTTCTTGAAACTTTTCTAAAATGTTTAACGTAAATTAACGTTTCATTTCGTATAGTATAAATGGTATATTTATGGTAACTAAGTGTACCAAATGGACATATCGAAGTATATTTATAAGTATTTATTATAAGAATTTACTTACTTTACTTATCTATTTTGCTTAAATAGTATAAATATGTTATACTGAGATATGAGTTGGGATATGGTATCATTTAAAGTTAAGTCGTCAACCATCACACCACTAAAACGTTAAAGATAACCGTACAACATGCGCCTGACCTCTATGCATCAAACCTAAAAATTGTTTCGAAAATGAATGATTAAAATGGGACATTAATTGGACTAGGTCGTGTTCGGACGTCGTTGCATTTGCTTGTGTGATACTGAGTTGGCTGGTTGAGGCCTTTGCTTGAGGTGAGTTATCGTAGCCCCACTTTTTAAATCTTTTCCGTTGGGGGAAAATGATACTCAAATGTGTTTTGAACTGTTTTCCGAACTGTGCAAAATGTGGTTTTGTTTTTGGGACAATTTATGTGCTTATGACTGCTATGTGAATATTATGTGGTTTGATTGTACTTGAATGCATCGAGATGCACGGCATTGTATGTGATTAGCAAGGATTTGCTAAGCCTTGTGGTGGTCCTGCCCTAAGTAATTGCTCCAGTTGGTAGGCCCTTAGGTGCGTAAGTGACATTCGGAGTTGCGACTCCAAGAGCATTGGTATATGCTGGTTTGATGACTAGCGGGGATGCTAGGTCATGGTACATGATTAGCGGGGATGCTAAGTCATGGGTTTGTTTGCATATATTCACTGTCATATTGCACAATTGTCCACTGTTGAAAATATTGGCACAACGACTGGGTTTTGAATCAAACCTACGAGCTCACCAACATTATTGTTGACGTTTTCGAGTACCATTTTCAGGTGAAGAGAATGATCGTTAAGGTTGAGATGTGTGATAGCAGACTTTAAGCGCATCCTGTATAGATCATGTTTGAGAGGTCTTGCTTTTGAAGTATGTTATGGATTAGTTTTCTTGAGGATTGAGGTTTAAGGTTGTATGGACCCCTGCGTGGGCTTATGATTGTAATAATTGGCGACTATGTGATATGTTCTTAGATGGGACATCACTCAAGGTTGTATTGAGGTTGATGGTCATCATGACACTTTTCATTTATGCATCTGGTATTTATTTTATGTATCTTGTGTTATGATTAATCATTATGTTGCATTCCCGTGTTTCTGCCTATGACGAGGTGTGACATCGGGTTAGGGTTAGGGTTCTTATTTATGTAAAATTGGGGGTTTTTCTTTATGGGTGAGTGATTGATTGATGTTTAGCCGACGGTAGGTGGTCGACGGACGCCTAACATGTTTGCTCGCTCGAAGACGTTGTCTTAAGAGTGTGCTGCGCGATTTGGAGAGCGATTATAGTACCTCTAGAGCTCGAGAGTATCTTCAACTCATGGAATGAGATCTTTTAGAATGAGAACGCGACGCTCGTCCTGAGACGTCTTAAAGTATTATACGAGTGACCACTCATCTAGTGTGTGTGTGCTCTTGCGAGGTCCGCGACCTTGTCACTCTAGTTAAGCTAGACACTGGTGGGCTGCCCACGCCTACTCATATAGTGCAGGCCACCACTTCTCCGACCTAATAGTTCATCTGATCAGTACAAAAACAACCCCCCGACCACAGATGACGCCGCCCTCACTGCACCACGCGTGTCGCCACAACAATCCCCCCCCCTGTGTCAAGCTCTCCCGCCGTGGCCCGCGACCTCATAGAGAAGACTTTGGTGGTTTAAGGAGTTATGTCCCCCCACACCCTGCCGTCCCCGCGCCCTGTTCATTAAACTGTCATGGTCTCGATGCTTCGTGGGTCGGTTGATGGATGGAGAATCGTAGTGTGAGAGAAACATGTTAGTGGTGGACGTCAGTGGTGGTGGCGGACTGGCGGTGGCATCCGTAGATAGTGGTGGTTAGAAATTTATTTTAGTGAGAAATGATTTAGAGAGTGAGTATTTAGGAAGATGAACCGAGATTGTAAAGTGTGGTGAAGTTAAAATGTGTATTTTTTATGTTATACATGTGAAAAGACATTTTTGCTTTCACAATTAACGGTCAAAGTTAGTCAAACTAACGTTTTGGACCAAAGTGTTACGGTTTCGACCAGATAACACGGACAAGATCTGTTTACATTTTAAACTAATTGGACCACAATAACCGTCGTTTAAACCTCGGTAAACCATAAGGACCAAAAATGTAGTTAACTCAATCCTGCATCTTTCGAGAAAGTAGGTAAACTTTTGAGAGAATATCTGAATTAAATATTAGAGAATGTTTGTCTTTCAACTTAAATGTAACTATTCAATTACCTTAAAAATCTTTAATATTCAAGTCAGAGAATCACTTAAAACCTTTCCTTTGTCAGGGATTACCTTTTCAATATTGAGCATACCCAACTCAGCGACCAATCAGTAAAGCTAGGCTCAGCTAGTGGTTTTGTAAAAATATCAGCTTGTTGTAAATCAATGGGTACAAAATGAAGCTCAATATCACCTTTTAAAATATGATCCCTCATGAAGTAATACCTGATGTCAATATGTTTTGTCCTAGAGTGCAATACTGGATTGTTTGAAATGGCAATGGCACTAGTATTATCATAAAAGATAGGCACCTTGTCATAGAGAACATTATAATCAGCCAACTGACTTTTAATCCAGAGGACTTGAGCACAACATCTAGGAGCAGCTACATATTCAGCTTCAGCTGATGACATAGCTGCCGAGCTTTGCTTCTTTACACTCCAACATAATAACTTTTCACCAAGTATTTGACAACATCTAGGAGCAGCTACATATTCAGCTTCAGCTGATGACATAGCTGCCGAGCTTTGCTTCTTTGCACTCCAACATACTAACTTTTCACCAAGTATTTGACAACCCCCTCAGGTACTCTTCCTATCTAGGTTACATCCAGCATAGTCTGGGTTTGAATATGCTTTGAGATCAAAGCCTGATCCTTTTGGATACCAGAGACCTAGATTTAGAGTTCCTTTAAGGTACCTAAAAATTATTTTTACAGCTACAAGGTGGGATTCTTTGGGGTTAGCTTGGTACCTAGCATAGAGACATGTGAAAAATTAGATATCTAACCTGCTAGCTGTTAGGTACATTAGTGACCCAATCATGCCTCTGAACTGAGTCTCATTAACAGAGACCCTTGATTCATCAGGGCCCAAATTGTTTGGGGGAAGCATGGGACATTTCACTAAGGCACAATCAGCTAGATCATATTTCTTGAGCAAGTCTTTAACATATTTTTCTTGACAAATAGATATTCCTTTGAAATCTTGTTTTATTTGAAAACCTAAAAAATAAGTTAGTTCACCCATCATACTCATTTCATACTTTTTGGTCATTAGCTTGGCAAATTGTTTACTAGGCTTATCATTGGTTGACTCAAAAATGATATCATCCACATATATCTGTACAATTATGACATCACTCTTAGTTTTATAAGTTAAAAGAGTGTTGTCAATGGTACATCTGACAAGCTTGTGCCGAATAAAGAATTTTGACATTGTTTCTTACCATGCTCTGGAAGCTTGTTTAAGCCCATAAAGAGCTTTATCTAGCTATGCACACATAGTTTGGAAATTCACTGCTTTCAAACCCAGGTGGTTGTTGTACGTCTACTTCCTCAAAAAGTTTTCCATTCAAAAATGCACTTTTCACATCCATCTGATATACAACAAAACCCATATATGCAGCATAAGCAAGAAATATCCTAATGGCTTCAAGTCTTGCAACAGGCGCAAAGGTTTCATCATAGTCAATCCCTTCTTCTTTTCTATACCCCTGAGCAACCAACCTTGCTTTGTTCCTAATGACCACACCATTTTCATCCATATTGTTCCTAAAGATCCACTTAGCCCCAATGATAGTTTTACCATAGGGAGCAGGGACAAGTGTCCATACCTTGTTTCTTTTAAATTGATTCAGCTCCTCTTGCATTGCAGTAACCCATCCTTCTTCTTAAAGAGCTTCAATTACCCTTTTTGGTTCAATCTTAGAGATAAAATTGACATACAAGCATTCATGAGCTGATACAGATTCAGAGTCTCCTCGAGCTAGTATAATTAGTGTATTTAACAACAAAACTAATACAAGTTAAGCAACAAAACACTTTTCATATTTAATCCCCCTTTATGGGTAATTTGATACATGGATCATACTTAATTTTTAAAACCATTTGTTTTGAAAATTAGAGCGACGCGGCTCTGATACCAATTTTGGAAAAACGTAGAGGGGGTGAATACGTTTTTATTAAAAAACTTAAAATATTTTGTATCAAATTGCCGATCAAGTTAGACGCAATGTGAAAAGTGTGTATACAACATTCACTATAGCATAATCATAATATTAACCTATATCTATGGCATAATTATAATCCAAACAATTTAACAAACCATTCATACACATATAGATATGATGCAAATATGAATGTAAAGAGATAACGTAAGCGTACAATAAAAAATGTAAGAGCGAAAGGTAAAAGGAAATGCCAAAACGGAGCGATGATGATTATAGTGGTTCGATTCACGAGCAACCTCTTCGCCCTCTCCACTCCGAGGTACCCAACTCGAGAGTTACTTCACTAGTCAACAAGCTCCCTTTATGCAGAGAAAACCGTACACGACTTAGCTTACACCAATTTCTGACACTATCGTAACACAACACACCACTTCACGACAATTCACAACTTGGATTCACCACACGACTTGTTCTTCACTCCACAACTTCACTTCAACTTCACGACTTCTCTACCCTTCACAACTTTTCTATACTTCACAACTTCACTTCACTTCAACTAGACACTACCTTGATCATACCAATCTAACACTACTTACTAAGATCACCACGATCTAAGAACTATACACACCATGATCACCATGATCTAACTATTATACAATTTTGAAATATATAGACTCAATCTATACATTGTGAATGTAAGACTTGTCATGAATGCACTAACTAAACTACATAACTTCATATCTTAATGATAACGAGAGTTCTTCTCTTGCACTTCTAGGAATAAGCTTGAATCACTTGGAAATAAATACTTAAGATTAAATAATCAAAGGATTGAAAGGAGATTATAAACTGATTTAGAACAGAAAGAAAGTGTGTGCAAAAGGTGAGAAAATCAGTAGGGAATAGTCCAGTATTTATAGGCAGGATGAGACAAAAAAAACACGTGGTCGGTCCCCTTAATTAGGGTGTCGGTCCCCTTAAAATTAAGGGGGCCGCCCGTTATAATTAAAGGGGCCGCCCAAGCCTAACGCTCCCTTTTTTGTCTTTTCTGGGGGAGGTGTTTTCTGGAACATTTCTAGCCGTTTTTAGGTAGTAAATTTGAATTCAGAATTTTTATTTTGAATAAAATATTTCTTTTAAATACAAAAATGTTTTGTATAAGTTTTTTTAAAAATGTTTGTTACCTTTTATAAAAATGTAAGGTTTAAGAAAAATAAAAATTCCTTTGATCATAAAATAAATTAAGCATTTATTTATTCATACCTTAAGTGATTTACGTCGGGTGCAAACTTCGTTGAAGCAGACTTGAGACGTCGAGAGATGTTGTCGTATGAATGCATTGATGATTTGTGATCACAAGTAACTTAAGCACTTTACGTTATATGTTGTAAATTACATGTTTGTCATCACCAAAACATAAAGAGAATGTGTAGATTAAATATTATAATATTTCTACCAACAAAATTGTTAAAAAATATGGTTTGTTTACTACTGATTCTGTCGACACGCCCATGGTTGAAAAGAATAAACTGGATGTGTAACAATTTACATTTTTCACATCTGTTACGTCAATAAATATTCAACTATTTATTTTAAACTTCTACGCATTTGCTTTTAATTTTTATCATTAAGTTAAATCGCGTAAACTAAAAATCAACAATCAACGTAAACGTGTGTTATAAACTTTTAAGTATCACACATGTGTTATTTCCTTATATGTATATACATGTGGCTGAATATAGACATAAGAGAACCAAGGAGATATTTATTTTTGACTTCTAAGTATCACACATGTGTTATAAACTTTTACAAGCAATTTCCTAACCACCATTCTTACAAGTTCTTACACCAAGCAACCTTTCATGCATTCTTACACATTTTCCATACTTTTCTTACACAATGGTCATTCAATCCTAACCATGGTTAAGTTAAAGTAACCATTAGTGTATATCCCAATTCAATATAGATCTTTCTAGCCTGTTAAGGGTTGTAGCCAATATGGATAGTTCCACACAAACTACAGGAGAAACAATGACTATGAACACTATAAGTTACGCAGAAACTAACTTATAATGATAAGAAGAACAATGAATATTAATAACTAAACTTTTGTATTGATCTGATAAAATGATTACAGATTACTAACTATGAGATTGCTTTTTGGTGAGAGATGCGTCTTCTCTAATGCCGTAAGGTTCCTTTTATACACTAAGGATAAACCCTAACAGACTTATAAAACGCATAAAAGATAATGCATATCTTTTCCTATAATATCTCATGCTTATCTCTTAAACGGTACTAACTATTTTGTATTGACGGTACAAACTAATACTAATGGTACAAACTATAACTGTCGGTACTTTCTATTACAACTAGCGGTACTAAGTCAGGAAAGTATAATTCCCAACAATCCTCCCCTAAACTTGTTTGTTGAACTTGTTTAACTTCATGTTTCTCTGATGTAGATATCTTGAATTTCATGGAGGATGTATCCAAACACTTTGTCAAATCTTGGACTCAATCTGAAATAAACTTAAGTACCTTTGATCCTTTCTGTATCATTCTTGGATCTTCACTTTTGATAATATTAAACTCTTGTACCGTTATCTTGATCACTTAAAAGCTTACAATCCTTGTCTTCTCGGGTATATGTCTTGTTTGCAACACAGCTACATCTTTTCTGCAATAATACAACTAAGTTGGCTTTGTAGTTTTTGGCAAACTATCAGCCATTAATGGATTTGATGTTCCTTTACCAGTAGTCGTTTGCTCTGGGATAGCCAATTCTTTATTGTAAACAACAAGGTGAATTGAGAACCTTATAGTTTTGAGTAAACTATTAACTATCAACGGATTTGATTTGTCTTTACCAAAAACCGTTTGCTTTTGGACTAGTCAATGCTTCATTGCCATAACATGGTGCATTGATAACGATATAGTTTTTAGCAAACTATCAGCTATCAACAGATTTGATTTGTCTTTACCAGGAACTGTTTGATCATAGACTAGCCAACTCTTTACTATGAAGCAAGGTGAGTTGAGAACCATACAATTTTTTGGTAAATTGTCAACCATAAACGGATTTAAGAAGTCTTTACCACAAGTCGTTTGCTTATGGACTAGTCAGTTCTTATGTCTGTTAAGCATGGTGAACTGATGACCATTTGTTGTGTGGTTTTGAAACCAAACTCAAAGATCCTCCTCATCTCCATCAGAGTTTTCAAGTTCTAACTCTGCAATTAACTTCTTGACAAATCTAATCAACTCCAATGCCATAGTACTGTCTTCTTCACATTCCAACTTCAATTCTAGCATTTGCAACAGCACTTTCCTTCTCAAAGGATACTTTTTCTCAACAAGCATATGAATGACTAATCCTGCCTCAGTCATTAAAGTATGTACCCCTAAAGAACCATGTAGCTTCCAACTTACTACATTCCAATCCTGTTGTGTGTTCTAAAACTCATCTTTATCACTTGGATTGAACATTATCATTAAGTCTCCCCAAAGTACTTTATCAAAATCTTCAGGTATCTCATCTTGGTATCTGTCCATCACAAGTTGATATACAACACTCAAATCCTCTCTATCAAATATGGAAAGCACTCCATCAGAGTACTAAAGTATCTCCTTTGTCCATTGCTTCTAATCACCACATTTAGATTAATCCTCTCTAAGTCTTTTACGTTTCATTACTATGTTTAATTCCAAGATACTCAGATTTCCATTCTATGATAGGATACTTCTTGTCAAGTATTTCATAATCCACCTCTTTGTCCTCATCTAGAGCTATTGTTAAGCATAATCTCAGCTCATCATTCTCTTTCTCACTATTAGTTTCATCATCCTCAGAAGTATCTTGTCTGAATCTTCTTTTCCTTGACTTCATCCTTTTCCTTGTGCTAAGTTTTCTCTTTTTGGTACCTTTTTCTTCTTTATTTTCCTCCTTAATACTATTAGCATTCTTTATACCAACAGCTTTCTTGTTCAAATCTTTTATTAGCCTCTCATCCTCAACAGAACCAATAGCAATGAAGTTTTCATCAGACCTTTTTACCTTTTCATACAAAACTTGTATTTCTTCAAAAATTTTGGTCTTCAAATCAGAATGCTTCTTTCCTCTAACATGCTTCAAGTATGTCATCATTTAGTTTCTCAGCTGAGTTCTTAAAGGAAGTTTGTTTCTGATAACCTTAGATCTTTGTTGAGCAAGAAATCTCCTTTGTGCAACAATGGTATCATGAAGCACCTTAGCTCTCTCTTCGATGGTGAACTTTTCTCTCTATTCATCTTGAAGCTTCTTAATAAGAATCTTATCTGCATTGAGTCTTGCCTAAATAAAATCATACTCATTGGTGAATGCAGCCTTAGTAGCTTCTTCCTTAGCCAACCTTTTCTTTTCCTCTTCTGCCTCCCATTCCTCTTGAACCTTTTTGGCCATCTCTTCATCATTAGCAAGCATTTTAAACTTCTTTTCAGCTTTAGTGATATCTTCTGATTCAGTATCAGATTCATCTTCTTCTTCAATCATTCCTTTGCCTTTAGCTTTTGGATCGATCTTAGGAAAAGGCTTTGATATGTGTGAAAACACATATCCTTTTTATATCAAAAATGACCCATAAAAGACAAAATTGTGCTTAAAATGCTTGTATACTGTTTGCTTTCTCTTTGTGATTGTGTAGGTACGGATATTGCAAAAAATACAATAGAATGGTCAAAACAGGACAAACATGGACACGGGAGCGGAAAAGAGTGTACAAGAGCCGGGAGAATGCCATCAAAGGTCAACAAAAGTCAACCCTTGGTCAACCAAAGTCAACACACAAAATGACAAAACCCAAATTTCCCAAAAGGGGGGAAGGTGGATGAGTTCATAAGGACTTTTACTAGCTTATCATTGATAAGCTAAAGCTTGTAGACAGCTCATTGAGTTTATTGCCTTTGTTTAGCTAAGGTTTCTGTAAGTTTCCTTTTAAATTCAAGTATCTTAGTTTAATAAGTTGCATTTGCTTATTTTCTGCTTAACTCTAGCTTATTTGTGCTTAATTTTGTTTCATTATGCTTATTAATCTTGTTTGACTATCTGTTTTGTAGGCTTCTTATAGCATAGATCTTAGTTTTTCATAATTTGTCTTAAAAATTAATAAAATCAAAAAAAATATTAGCATAGTTAGTAGCTTATTGTTTCTGGCTTATTTGCTTATAGCTTTATCCGTATTAAGGTTTTTATAATCAGTTCATTATCTGGTATACAAGTTTTAACCACTAGATTTAAATCTCATAGGCTTAATGGATTTTCAATAAAATTTAAGGGGGTGTTTAGGCTCACAATACTAACAATAGGTTAGTCTGCTAGAGGCATATTGGTTTTTTAGTTTGTTGAGTTTTATACTCCTATTTAAGTTTGTTTAAGCTAGTTTCAAAAGTTAGATTAAGGTAAATCAAGTTTTCATAAGTTAGTTGTTCTTAGGTTCAAATCTGTCAATTTCTTCTTGTATAATGAGTTTTGCTTTTGCATTTCCCTAATTTACATTTAGTTTGGTTTTAAATAGAGTAGAAGTAATCTGCATAAGGTCTGCATTTATAGGTTTTTAAGTTTTGGTCATATACATGTCAACTGCACCAGATAGATAAAAATGCATAAGTACAATTTCTAGCTTCAATTTCAGTGGGTTAAAATAGCATTTAGCTTTTGATTTTCAGATTATAAGTAGCTTATAGGTCATATTTCATTAGTTTAGATTTAGTTTTCAAAATCTAGCTTAACTTGTCATCTATTTTTAGCTTTTAAATAAGCATTTTTGTCTTTTCATTTCCAAAACTAAACTCAGCAAAAGCTGAGTAAACTGTCTGTATTGTTAAGCTTCTTCAATAAGCTATAGTTTTCCAAAGTCTTTTCAAAAAGCATTTTCATATAGTCTTTGAGTTAAGCTATCTGAAAAAGCAAGTTTTACTTCTTAAAAAGTTCATTTGTTAGCTTAAAAATAAGCTCAAAGATCCCTTTAAGGACTGTTTGGTTTTAAGTTTCTAAAAGTGCTTATTTTGAATTTCTAGCTTATGGCTTGTTCTTTGTGCTTATTTGTGTTCATTTAGCTCTTTAGGATAGTATTAGCTTATTAGTAGCTTAATTTGTCTTACACTTAGCTTATTGTGGTCTTTTAGATTATTAGTTTTAGAAAAAGAACCAAAAAATGAAGTTAAGTGTTTCTGTCATGTTTTAAGCTGTTTTCTAGCTTATTTAGGGCTTTTCATAAAAAGTTTCTTTTATTAAAAATGCTTATTTTCAGCTTTTCTAAAACTTTGCTTTTATAAGTTTTCCAAAAAAAGGGGGAAGGTGGAAATCGGGGGTTAGGCAAGACCTCGAACCCGACTCAACACCCCTACCATTTTAACAACACACCATACACCATACTACTACCAACGCGCCCTGGGTCTTTTTCATTATAGATTCACAAAATCTATTTCTTATATACGTTTTCTCCATTTTAGCTTATAAGCTGTTTTAAGCTTATTTTGTGAGCTTATTCATTAAGCTGTGACATCGAGCTTATTTTTCCTAGGTTCTAATTAGTATAAGCTATTTTTTGTATTTTTTCTAGAATTTTTAGAATTAGTTTAGTATTTTTAAACATTTATTTTCATTAAAAACTTTAAAAAATCATAAAAAATAGAAAAATAATCAAAAAAATATAAATCTTTTTTATAAAATTTTCTTTTATCGTAAAGTTTCTAGGAAAATTAGTTTTGTCTTTGTAGGGTTTAATTTGCAAAATTTCGATTTTTAAAGAACGAGATTCGTTCCCGTTATCATTTTTCGTGTTTTAAAGCTCATTTCAACTCCGTTTTTGTTCTAGTTTTCTTTAAACTTACTTTTTAGTCAATTAGAGTCTATTTAAAAAGGAAAATTTAATTTAGGTTTAATTTTAGAAATTTAGAGTTTTTGACTGCCGTTTAGGGTTCCCGTTTTGCGTTTTTAGTCAAAGTTTGATTTCCCATTATTTGTTTTCATGATTAATTGTTATCATTTGCTTATTTTAAATTGTAAAAGTAGATAATCAAATAAATCTTTGTTTCCAATTCAAATCATTGTCCGAACAATAAACGTGGTTTCAATTTCACAAATCGTTGGGGAATAACGACCCAGGAATCATACTTCCCGGTTAATATACGTATTATATTATATATATTTGTGAAGATTTTCCTTATTATCTTTGTCCTCAAGGGTAATTTGGTAATTTTCTATCATATTATATATTTTATTATTTACGTATATTAGATTCTACGAATCACTTTCCTAAAATGTTTAACGTAAACAAACGTTTCATTTCGTATAGTATAAATGGTATATTTATACTAGCTAAGTGTACCGAATGGACATATCAAAGTATACTTAAAAGTATTTATTATAAGAATTTACATATATTACCTAACTATTTTACGTAAACAGTATAAATATATTGTACTAAGATATGGGTCTGATATGGTATCTGTTGGAGTTAAGTCGTCAACCATCACACCACTAAAACGTTAAAGATAACCGTACAACATGTGTCTAACCTCTATGCATCATACCTGAAAACTGTTTTGGAAATGAATAATTAAAATGGGACATTAACTGGACTAGGTCGTGTGTGAACGTCGTTGCATTTGCTTGTGAATTAAGTTTGTTGTTGGAGACAGTTGCTTGAGGTGAGTTCTTGTAGCCTCACTTTTTAAATCTTTTCCGTTGGGGGGAGAATGATACTCAAATGTGTTTTGAAATATTTTCTGATTTGTGCGAAATGTGGTTTTGTTTTGGGATAATTTATGTGCTTATGACTGCTATGTGAATATTATGTGTTACATTATTGTTTGGATTGGAGGGGTACGCCTATCCTAGTATTATGTGTGGTTATAGGCTCGGCGGGGTACACCTACCCTAGTATGTGTGAGGTCCTACCCTAATCTAGTGCTCCAGCTGGTAGTCCCTTTAGGTGCGTAAGTGACATATCAGAGTTGCGACTTCAAGAGCATTGGGATATGCTGGTTATGACTAGCGAGGATGCTAGGTCATAGTACATGATTAGCGGGGATGCTAAGTCATGGGTTGTTTGCTTATATTCACTGTCATATAGCACAATTGTTTAACTGTTTAAATGATTGGCACAACAACTGGGTTTATGGTCAAACCTACGAGCTCACCAACATTATTGTTGACATTTTGGAGTATCATTTTCAGGTGAAGTTAATGATCATTAAAGTTGTGGTGCATGTAGAACACTTTTAGAGAATCTCGTAGGAATCTTGTTTGAGAATTCTTTCATTTGATGTATGTTATGGATTTGGTTTCTTAAGGATTGAATTTAAGCTTGTATGGACCCCTGCGTGGGCTTATGGTTGTAATAATTAGCGACTATGTGTTGTGTTCTTGGATGGGACATCACTCAAGTTTGTTTTGAGGTTGATGGTCATCATGACACTTTCATTTATGCATTTTAGTTTTCCTTATTATGTATCTTGTGTTATGATTGATCATTATGTTGCATTCTCGTGTTTTCGCCTTTGACGGGGTGTGATATTTAGCAAGAGTTTAACTCATAGAAGAAATTAGGGTTTTCAAGTGTGAATTAGGGTTTCTTGAAAGTATTTAGTGTTAAATACTTAGGGTTTGATTTTGTATATCATCTTCATTCATCTTCATTAAGGTCTAAACAAACCCTAATCTTTTTAATTACTTCATTTTTATGTTTATATAATGTTTATATTGTTAATCACCATCTAAGTTTATTTTAAAAGTTTATAAAATAAATGGACATGCACATGAATTCGAATTATATTTGTCATATGATGGAATGATGTTAAACATATGATAGAACACAAGAACATACTTTATACACGTATTAGTTAATTTATAAAATTAGTTTATAAATTAATTGTTGGAAAGTTTATTTATAAAGTTTATAAATTAAATAACTATGAGGACATTTCATTTGGACATAAAATCATGGAGAATAATTAGAGGACTAATAATATGTGAAAGATGTGTTATTAAATAAATTAGAAGACTTGTAATAATTTAATTATGTCAAAAGTTTATAAAAAGAATTATATATCTTTTATATACGGATTGTTTTAATATTCTACTATTACAATTCGAAATCTTATAAATTCTGAAAATATTTTATTATGATAGTACATTTCATAATAATCCAAGCATATGAAGAACTCGAAAAACGAAGCTATAACGAACGAGTTATGATTTTTACGAGTTTATGATAAAAAGTATTTTTTAAAAGATGTTTTATAAAAACTGTAACAATACGAAGTTTTATAAATTATGTGAGTCTGTTATGATGATAGTACATTTCATAAGGAATCCAAGCATATAAAGAACTCGAAAAACGAAGCTATAACGAAGGAGTTATGAATTTTACGAGATTACGATAATTAAAAATATAAAAGTGTTTTTATAAAAGTTATTTTATAGAAATTGTTACTGTTTCATACCTGATAAAAATGAATACATATTTTATCATGATAGAACATCTCAACACGATCTCGTGGATATAAGGAACTTTAAAAAGGGAAATAAAACGAATGAGTTATGATTTTTACTAGATATCGATGATTAAATTTATAAATAAACTGTTACTGTT
Source organism: Tanacetum coccineum (assembly GCA_026074375.1). Classification (NCBI taxonomy): domain Eukaryota; kingdom Viridiplantae; phylum Streptophyta; class Magnoliopsida; order Asterales; family Asteraceae; genus Tanacetum; species Tanacetum coccineum. The sequence continues at coordinate 17,825 of BQNB010113997.1, forward strand.
ACTGTTCACGTACAGTACTTTATAAAATTTGTAAGTATAATATTTTTTTAGATTATCTCGTCATGATTTCATACATATAAAGAACGTTAGAAACGGAGTTAAAAAGCGAAAGTTATGAATTTATAAAGCTTCTATGCACTATATTCTCTTGTGCACTATTTTTATAAAAAATACATAAAGCTGATTGAAATATAAAATAAGGTTTACGAGCGTTTTCGGGTCCGTTTGGGCTATAAAAACCTTAAAAAATATTGTAGTATCATTTATATAATATTTATATACGTTTTTAACTTTATAAATATTATTTTATAAAAAAATTAAACTATTTATATAATATCATTATATAAATACTAAAAATATTAAATCAAGTATTTTTAACAAATAATAAATTGTTGGACAAAGATAATATTTTTACAAAGCTAAGTAGTTAGACGTTTATTTAACAAGTACAATTTAAATATTGTTTCGATAATATAAATTAAGCAAAGACTTTTAGGTGGTGATGTAACTCTATAAAATTATATGTTATATTTATTCAAGTACATTATACTCATACGACGTATAATTAATTAGGTTGCATTCGGACTTCCCGAGACGATTTACACTATTTGATTTAGATAATCAAATCATTCACTAAGGTGAGTTCATAGCCCCATCTTATGCAATTACAATGATTTACAACTTTTGAGGTGAGAAACATGCATTGTTTTACATATTAGACGCAAGTACACTTTTAAACAAGATTACGTGTTTGTCTAAGTAGCCATAACCCACTGAGCCCGTTATCATGAACTGTCAATTACTTGGTGTAAGCGCGAATGTTATAAATAGATCTATTTGGGATTGACATCCCCGTTCGGGTGAGTAGCGCTCACTAGTTTCGGCGGTACCGAACTAACGAACGTATACCATGTTGGATTTGGGATGTTACGGGTTGAACATCTACACGGGCAATGTTGGCAATTTATATTGCGATTCATACATGTCGAGCTTCAGTGTCATGAGCTTAAGGAAACGTAATTATATTTTGTGATATTGTATGTGTTACATTATTGCGTACTTGAAATCTTGCGGTCCTACTTTATACATTACTTAAACCTGTGAATTCACCAACTTTATGTTGACGTTTTAAAGCATGTTTTTTTCAGGTCAATAAGGTGCAAGGGCATGGATACATTGGATGTCGTTATTTTGGGAGTCACATTGCATAAAGATTTTACTTGCATTACATTTTGGGGAATGTTTGTTATGTAGTTAAATCTTTACATTTTCAAGGACGAACAAGTTAAGTTGTGAGCTTTTGTAACAAACAATTTTATTAAATTTAATGTATCATTTTTAAACGACTCATTTAGTGGTCGTTCTCTCATATCATGTGCTATTGATCTATGAAGTAACACTCCCGGACCCTTATTCCACTGCGACCCAATTTGGGAGTGTTACACCTTTAGCAGTATGGATTAGTACTCTGGATCAAATTATTAATATATTGTTGTTTTTCATATTTAGGCCATCGAGTAAAGGTGTGCACAACGTAATAATGTTAAAATGAGGAGGGGGAAAGGAATCGAAATGATCGTTCTAAATGGTGCTTGAAGGAGGATTTAGGTTAGAAAGTTTATCTGGAGGACAAAACTTTAGGCTTAGATAAGAAGGTGCCAAAGACCGGGAGGGAAAAATATAGGGTGTAGATGTGTGATTGTTTTCACATCTAGATTTGTTGCTCTTAAGATGTCATAGAACTCATGGGTTGAAAAATGCAACAACATTACAATATTAAAGGTTAGGGTGTATAGATGGGGCAAGGTGTGTTGTGTTCATTGTAGTGATATTTAAAGGTGATGAAATCGATTTCAAGCTATAATCATTTATACGCGATAAACAGAACATTATTTTCGGTGTTTGTTAGTTTTGTTTTGGCAGAAGATTGTAAGAATTAAATTATTAGCTTTTGAGGACTCGATTTAGTTTCATATATTGTTTTTCTTAGCTTAAATTGTATCTATGAAGAATATAATAAAGGGTTGGATACGAATTTTGCATCCTATTTTGTTGTTTGGGTTTAAGAATGCGTAATGTTCATAAACAAAACAGCTATTCTAAGATCGGCAAGTAGATTTTTTTAGGTATTAGGCTCCGTAGCAACGCATGATTGCCTAATCCCTTGTCCATTACTGATAAAAAGGTAAGTGGTTAAACTATACATTAAAATAGGGGTTAAGTCCATGGATATCCATGAACTTACCAAAATTTCCATAGTTAAGTAAGTGGTTAAACTATACATTTGGCTATAAGCCTTTACCAATGTAGCAGCACTATCACAACGGATAGATATATGTGCTATAGGTTTGGACCACAATGGAATCTCAAGGATCAGGTTTCCCAACCATTCAACTTCCTTATCAGCACCTGCTAAAGCCACAAATTCAGACTCCATTGTTGAGCTAGTGATGCAAGTTTGCTTCTTAAATGCCCAAGAAATTGCACCTCCACCAAGCAGAAATACCCAGCCACTTGTAGACGAATTGTCTTCAATATTGCTAATCCAGCTTGCATTAGTATATCATTCTAAGACTAAAGGATAGCCAATATATGTCAAACTATAATCCATAATTTTCTTTAAATACTTCAGTACCCTCTGAATTGCTTGCCAATACTGAGTATTAGGATTACTAGTGTACCTACTCAGTTTACAAACAACAAAAGCAATATCAGGTCTTGTACAAGTCATGGCATACATCAGACAACCAATCACCCTAGAATACTTAAGTTGAGATACAACCTGACCATTATTGGTCATCAGCTTCTCACTTGTATCCATATGAGTACTCATTGGAGTACAATCAAAGTAATTAAATTTTTTCAGTACCTTCTCAATATAATGAGATTGAGAAATTGTTATTCCATTACTTTTATGTTTAACCCTTACACTAAGGATAACATCAGCCTCCTCCATGTCCTTCATAGAGAACTTTGATGACAAAAATTCCTTTGTCAGGCCCACCTAAACTTTGTCAGTGCCAAAGATCAACATGTCATAAACATATAGGCAAATGATGACTCCTTTACCAGATTCATCAAATTTGCTATTTACACATTTGTCAGCTTGGTTAACTAAATAACCACTAGATAAAACCACTTCATCAAACTTTTGATGCCATTTCTTAGGTGCATGCTTCAGTCCATATAAAGACTTAATCAGTTTACACATCTTGTTTTCATTGCCAGGCATGATGAAGCTCTGAGGTTGGTTCATATAGACCTCCTCATCCAATTCACCATTCAAGAATGCTGTCTTCACACCCATATAATGAATAATAAGATTGTGAATTGATGTCATATCAATCAGCAGTCTTATGGTACTGATACGCGCCACTAGAGCATAAGTATCAAAGTAGTCTATCCCTAGCTTTTGTCTAAAGACCTGAATGACTAGTCCAGCCTTAAACTTTTCAATAGTTCTATCTACCTTCAGTTCTATTTTGAAGATCCATGTGTAACCAAGAGGTTTGCAACCTAGAGGTAGATCAGCCAACACCCAAGTGTTGTTGTCCATGATGGAATCTATCTCATTGTTAATTGCTTCTTTCCAGAAAGCAACTTCATAAGACCTCATTGCTTTATCAAATGTTTTGAGGTCATCCCATCATTAAGGCAATAAGAGTGTTGGTTAGAGACATCATCCTTTGTTCCTTCTATCAAGTTTAATTGAAATCCAGGTCCAAAGTTATTTGGAGTCCTATTCCTTTTGCTTTTTCTAAGCTTAGGTTTAGGTTGTTGAATCACAACCTCTGTGGAAAACTAGAAGGGGTTGAATAGTTTACCGCTTTTTAATTTAAAGTTTTAAAGTCTTTGTAAAAATTCTAGATTCGACTTTATGTGAGTTCAACACTTGCACAATATAAACAATATACTTATCTAAACAATTAATAAGATAGTATGAGAAAATAATGCAAGACAAGAGATAAGAGTAAGAACAATCAAACCACAACGCGAGGATTTATAGTGGTT
>BQNB010113999.1:0-21835 GCA_026074375.1 Tanacetum coccineum
TCATCCTTTTCTGAATATCCGTTTCCTGCACAATACAAATGCAAAACAAACACATATTTGGCAGTTTTTGTCTGTTTTTAGTCATTCAGGCTCGTTTTTAATGGAAAAAGGTATGTGTAATTAAGCACATACCAGTGCACAATATGAACAAGACAAGTAAGTATATAAATGACAAGTAAATATGGAAGACGAGAGATAAGAGTTAGAAAGATCAAACCATAACACAAGGATTTATAGTGGTTCTGTAACGAAGCACATCTTCGCCCTACTCCACTCCCCGAGAACCAAACTCGAGAGTTCTCTTCACTATGTAAACAAACTCCCTTTAGGCGGAGAAAATCATACACAACTAAGCTTACACCAATTTCTGACACTAAGCCAAATGTCGAGTTCTAATCCTAGTTAGAACCAATCTATCACAACTTTGGTTTACTAACCACACTACTTCATAACAATTCACAACTTTGCATCACTTCACAAATTTTCTTCACTTCACAACTTCACTTCACCAAGACACTACTACGATCACAAAAATCTAACACTACTTACTATGATCACCACGATCTAACTATACTTTCAATGATCACCACAATCTAATAATTACACACAACTACACTACACACCTTCACAATATACACAAATGAATTACAAGATATGACACAACTTCACAACAACACAAACTAAACTATAATACTTCCTGACTTGATGATAAGAAGTATTATTCTCTTGCACTTGAGGAATTGAGCTTGAATCACTTAGAAACAAAAGCTTAAGATTAAATGATCAAAGGATTATAGGTGATATGTGGACTGATTTTAGACAGAAAAGAATGAGTGCAAAAGGTGAGAAAATCAGTAGGGAACAGTCCAGTATTTATAGGCAAGCTGGAGAGCGATTTTGTCTGGCCGACCCCCTTAGCTCTATGGTCGGCCCCCTTATCACCAAGGGGGCCGCCCTTGTATTAAAGGGGGCAACCCAGGCTCAAACGCTCCCTTTTTTGTCTTTTTTAGGGGAGTTGTTTTCTGGAACATTTTTAGCCTTTTTTTGGTAGAAAAATTGAATTCAAAATATTTATTTTGAGTAAAACATTTCTTTTAAATACAAAAATGTTTTGTAAAAGTTATAAAAATATTTGTAACATTTTATAAAAAAAATATGAGGTTGAATAAAAATTCCTTTGATCATAAAATGAATTAAGCATTTATTTATTCATACCTTTAAGTGATTAAATTGTCGAAATGAAAATTTACTACTAATTACTTGTTTACATTTATTTTACATTGAACGTTTTTACATTTTGTGATTATCAAAACGTAGAGAGGTCGAAAAATATTAATAACATTTTTAGGCATTATTTCTATCAACAATCTCCCTCTTTTTGATGATTACAAAATCTAAACAAGTATTTAGTGAGTTTTATTTCCATTTCTCCCCTTTTTTGTAGAATCAAAAAGGCTTCGTCGATGAATGTGAGTAAAATCGACAGAATAAGTGCTCCCTCTTGATGTGTGCTCCCCCTCGTTCGAGGGCACCAAGGAATCGAGCTATGGTAACTTTGCTACAAAAACAAGTTAGAAGAACAACACCAATGTTTCTAACATATAGCAAAGGAAAGAAAAATATTTAAACATGTTGATAATGCTTAACAAGTGTCAATGTATTTATGTAAACTAACAATCACAAATATATATCAACTAAACTTAGCTTATATAGTTAGGAGTCATTCAACCAAAATATAAAAAAATAAGAACATGCAAGTGCATACTTGAAACATAAGATTGAAGACCATTCATTAAACATAAGAATTGTGTATAAAACACAATCATGCATACATCAAATTGAAATAATATGCTTGAAGCATATTAATGCAACATACATAAAATTTAAACTACAAAGGTCCTAATTTGTCTAGATTGCCATAAGAAACCATTGAACTTGCTTGCAAAATAAGAGGGTTGGACATTTATTTAAAAGCGAGACGGTGGGCATGTAACATGCTTAGTTAGTTATTGGTGGAGAGTTTGGAGCGGAGGTGGTTGTTGGAGGGTAGTCACGTTGGACTTGAAGTAGTGGTTGTGGACGAGTAAGAAGAAATTCAATCCAATTGAGATCTTCACTCAAGGTTAGGAATTGTTTTTTGTTAAAAATAGGGTAAAAGCCATAAATTACCAACATACTTTCCAAAATTTCCCGACTTGAACCCTTTACTTTTTTATTAACACTGAAACCCACGTACTTTCAAATTTTTAACCGACTTGAACCAAACGTTTGTACCGTTAGTTATTATGTGGCAACGTTAGTCCATTTAGCTAACGATCGCTTTGCATCGTTAGTCCTTTAACAATAATTTTCTTCATATAATTTTCTTTATATGATTTTCTGTATAAAAAACGAGCGAAAACGTAAAAAATCATATAAAGAAAGTTATTGTTAAAGGACTAACGATGGAAAACGATCGTTAGCTAAATGGACTAACGCTGCCACATAATAACTAACGATACAAACGTTTTATTGGGAATTATATTTGAGTTGATAAGACAAAACAAGAATGAAACAAGAAGGACTTAAAGGAAAAGGACCTAAATCGACAATAAGAGATTCTTCAAGCTGGTGGAGTATATTCTACAAAAGATGGAAGATATTAGAAGATACTAAAAGATATGCTCAAAAAGAATAAAGATAAAGATTAAAAGATTTAGTTTCCTTATTGTATTTATTATGTTTCCTTATAAACCTAGATATCTCTAGTATATAAAGAGATACATGTTATATGTTTTAGACATCCAGAAAAGTGTGTGTACACAAGGTGTCAAAGATGTGAACATCAGGAAAAGTGTGTGTGTGTTATCTAGGCGTCAAGTCCTCTAATGGACGCCTAGGTTTAGTAGGTTTAGCCTCAAGGTAATCAAGGTTTTCCTTGATCCATGTTACAGTTCATTGATGTAACCGTATTATCTTGATCAAATAATATTGGGGCTGTGGTGAATGTTTGGTAAAACCTTGTTACAATATCATTGTTCTTATGTTAATTCCGCTATACATATTTTATGTTCATTGATGTTGTTAATCCTAGACTAAGCCTAGATCTTTAAACTCAACAAGTGGTATCAGAGCTTTGCTTTGAGAAACTTTGATCTAGAAGACATGGAGCTTGAATCTACAAATAGTGGTCCTACTGCAAAGCTTCCCATACTCAAATTGGGGGAGTATGAGATGTGGGCTATTAGGATTAAGCGAAAAGACCAAAATCGATGTGACATCAAGGGTTTCAACTAATTCTTTAAGGTTGTACCATTGACGTCTACACTCTACTGAATTATAATAACAAAGGCATAAGACATCTGGTATAGGTCAACGAGGGTTATGGAATGGACTAATCTGACTAAGCAAGAAAGAGAATCAAAGTTAGCAGATGAGTTTGATAGATTCACTCCAGAGAAAGGAGAGACAATTCAATCATACTATATAATATTTGCAAAGCTGATAAATGATATTAATATCATTAGACTTAACATGACTAAGCTTCAAGTCAATACCAAGTTTGTTACCATCTTCGGCCAGAATTGAGTAGGTTTGTAACAAGGGTTAAGCAAGCTAGAAATCTACAAAGTTAGTTTTGATCAGATGTATGCATATCGCATGCAAAACGAGGCTGATGCAAGAGTTCGAGCTATGAGAGCTAGATTTCCTGAATCACTTGCATTAATTGCAAACACTTATAATCCACTACCATCTTATGTAAGTCATCAATCACAGTACAATCCATAAGTGTAAGTTGCTCTTCAAAAACAACCTTATCTTCCACAATATACATATGAGCCACCTGATGTTCATCAACAACCACATGCAAGACCAACATTACCAGACTCAAGGTTTGCAATACCAACTTATGATCCAATAGCCAGTCTCAACAAGACTATGATGTTTCTCAGCATTGCTATCACCTCATGATACCCACCTACTAACAACTAACTCAGAACCTCATCAAATCCAAGAACCCCACCTAATATTCAGGATGGAAGAGTAATAGTGCAGAATGTGCAAGGACGACAGACTAGGGCCTATGTAAAGTAATACTGAAGGGATTAAGCAAGGAGAACACCAAGAATAGTAAAAACATTTTGGAGAATTACAATGATTTAAATCCGCCAAAGGTGTAAGGTGTTATAATTGCAGAGGTGAAGGTCACTATGCGAAGCATAAGTACTACAAAAAAGCGAGTAAAGGATTCAAAATGGTTTAAGGAGAAGATGCTACTAGCACAGAAATAGGAAGCAGGGATTAAACTTGGTAATGAGAAACAAGACTTCATGGCAGATGGGTTAGAAGGATTTGATTCGGACTGTGAAGATCTTTAGTTGAATACCACTTCAATCTTCATGACGAATCACGTAGACGCATTTGATTCTGTTAGCATTGATAATTTAATGAAATGACGATCATTATCGATCTCACGAGTCTTATAATAGATAGACATATTATAAGCATGTAATAGTTAGTCCGATAAGCTAGTTCGTTAGGCTAAATATTGTAAAGTCCAAAACCAGCCCGTGAAAGCCCACAAGAAGGCCCATGGCCGGCCTAAGGGCTATATAAGAAACCATCTTCACAAAGAGAGGGTGCGTGAGTGTGTGTAATCAAGTGTGAAAGAGAATTATTCAAGATATATCCAACACCTCCACCACCATCTCTTCTTTCTTTCTCTCCCTCTGTGTGTGTGTGTGTGTGTGTGTGTGTCTCTTAATGATTTGTATATGTGTGTGAAATGATCATGTTGTAAGCTAACAAGTGGTATCAGAGCTAACCGGGGAATGATTTAGTTATGTTGTTTTGCTTATTTCATAGCTTATTCGTGGTTTATTTTGGTATAAAATCTCACAGCTCATTTTTTAACCTAAAACGTGTTCTTTTGGTTCTAAAACGAAAACATGATATAAAGTTTAGGTTTTAGGTTTTATGTTTTAAAAACGTGTTTTTGTTAAGATTTAAGATTCTCGTTTGGTTTTTTAAGCTTTAAAATCGATTGTGTTGAGTTTAAAAAGTACAAGGACGTTTTAGTGTTTGATAATAACGAACCAAGTTTAAAAGAAACTTACGAGCAAGTTTTGAAAGAAGAGAATGAGCTTTGAAACTTGTGAACCAAGTTTGAAAGAAGAGAACGAGGTTTAATACTCAAAACTTGCGAACCAAGTTTGAGTTTCAAAACAAGCAAACCAGCTTCTTGATCTAGAGAAGCGAACCAGATTTAAGGGATAAGACAAGCAAACCATTCTTAAGTTTTAACAAGTAAACCAGATTTAAGGGTTAAAACAAGCGAACCATACTTAAGTTGAAAGAAGCAAACCAGAAAACCTTCAAAACATGTGAACCATGTTTGTCTAAGGAAGTTGCGAACTAAGGTATTGTTGAAACAAGCGAATGTGCTTACTTTTAGGAGTAGTGAACCAGGCTTGGATCAAAAGAAGCAAACCAATTTGTGTTTTAAAAGTAGCGAACCTACTTTGTTTGAGAATAGCGAACGAGATAAAGTCTAAACTTACGAACTAATTTTTAATTTTAAAGAAGCAAACTAGGTTTGTTGTGAGTAGCGAACCAGACTAGCGTACCAGATCTTGAAACATGCGAACGAGAGAAGCGAGTTTGATCTAAGAAGAAACAAGAAAACTAGCGAACGTTATATTTTGACTGTGTTTAATAACCGAGTGAAGCAAGTCAAGCACTAGGGTTTCCATTTGAGTAGTGCATATAATCCCTAGAACTACTTGACATTGGTTACCCTCCATTCGAAACTATTTGCATCGTTGGTCCTTGGTACTTCCCTTAACGATTGTTAACCTTTCTCGTTAGACCCTTAATGCAAAAGTATTTACAAAGTCCGTCCTTGGTTCAATATAGTACAACGAGTGTGAGATCCTTTTAAGCTACAACCTTTAACGATAAAGTTCTTACATCGTTAGTCCTTTACAATCAAAACACTCAAACAAACGTTAAAGTTTACAACTTTCATCCCTAAACGACAAATAACTTTCAAAGTTAGTATCCTTACCATGATTTCAAACAACAACAAAAATACACAACACTTCTTTATCATCAAAAAGATCCTCAATCAATTTCACACATCAGAATTCAATAGAATCTTCCTTTTCAAATTTATAAGAGAGAGAATTGCAACAGTTTCAAGAAAGACAGAGACATACAAAAGAAACATGCTTAGGATACTTTGAAGGAATCAAAAAACATTCGAAAAGTCTCTAGAATCTAAGGTTTACTTGTTCGGGAACTGAAATATGATTTAAACGGGCATTTCAAATATAATTTTGTGGCGAGCATGATTTTTCTGAAACTTATTTTATTTTTAAGAGAATGTTAAAATTTGACTTTCATTTTTTTATTTTTATTTTTTACTTAAAGTGTATATTTAAATTTTGCTCCAGTTCCTTCATTATAAGGAGTTATGAGCTCCATCTTATATTAAAACATTCGTAAAAAAAATAAACTTGATCTTATTTTAAAATTAAAAATCAGTTCTTATGAAATCTCGAATCTCAAAATACGTGTTAAATTTTGCACTCAAGACCGTGTATTACGAATCGCTCCAAAGGTTTATTTTTGACTCAAAAATCAATTCATATCAAGTTTAAACCTACCTATACAAGATGTTCAAATCGTTAATTTTTCCCAACAAATCTTTCGAACTAATCTAAGCAAGTGTTCGACGGATTTCATCACAAACAATCATCAATAACGAATTAAAGTGCCAAAACAAAGATTATACTTGCAATAGGATTTACTCACCATGCTATACCAAGAAAGATCAGAGAAGAAATAGTTTCGCCTTGTTCCTTTGTTCCTCATCTCTTTAGTTCCTAAATCGCGGCTCGAAACACAACCGAAAATCTAACCAAACCTCAAATCTATATAATACTGTAATGTATATATATATATTACACATATACGAAATTTATCAAATCATATCAAAATGGCGACACCATTACATAATATCAATAGTACAACTCGAATGTACGTGTGTAGCGATGATCGGAAGGCATATATATATAGTGGTTCGCGTAGAACAGATATTGTATATATATATAATTACTAATTATACCACACATTTTGTATATAGTATACAATCAAAGGCCTAACACAAAGCACATAAAGGATTGGGAAGGATTGCGCGCGTGAATATTGGACATCGGTGAACGACTCATGAATTTTTTTTGAAAACAGTCATAGTCCAGGTTTTGAAAAACGACCTAGTTCACTATGACTCGTGCTCTGGTACCAATCTTTAACACCCTTAAATTTGCAACGCAACGGAATACAACATTGGGGTGCTACTTCATAATACAAGCTCACGAGTCACGGTAAACGACTTTAAAAGAAGTATTTACCAACAAAGATTACATTTAATTTTTATTAAAAAGATCAGAGTTCCAAGGTCCCAATAAATTTTATGAAAACTCGTTTCTAAATAAGCCACAACATGACTAAGTTTCTTTTAAAACATTTCATCGAATGTACAAAGTTCACCAAGTCCACGTCCTTCGATATCAGCATTCCATTCCCATCCAAACAAGCAAGCATATACCTGAGATAAACATGCTAAAACGTCAACAAAATATTGAGTGAATCCATAGAGTTTATAAACAATCATTTTGAACACAAGCATAGCAAAATATTTAGTTCATAGAACAATCACAACGATGCTAGAGCCACGAACCAAACCTTAACCATGTGCCCAACCCGGAGTGATAGTGTTACACACTCCCATTACTAAATACAATATGTCTACGTATGCCCTCGCGAGGAACACACGCTAGACAGGTCGTTAGGCCAAAATAGATCTATTATTATTGCATCAGCGTTTACCGGTTATCGGTAATTAACGGTCCATGAAGGAAGGGATACAATATACCACTCATAGCAACGTTCACATAATAAAATCATCTGTGCTCAATTTTCTAAAATAAGCATGTATCTCCCTCGCGGATTTTTAAAACATAAAAAGATTTAAGTGAGAGGCTATAAACTCACCGTATATAGAAGATCGAGTGAGAAATCAACAAAGAGAAGGGGCTCTAACGACTTAGCCGTGACCTATAAGGTGAGACGCGACTTAGTATAAATAAGATAATCAATACGTTAAAAATAGTTATACGGTTACAAGATATGTTTCAAGATATGTGCGGCATTGCATAACCACTTAGCCTAAGTGTTTCCATCCCTAATTTGAGGTACAACCTAAGATTATGACCCATTAAATATCCACAAAGTTTCTTGAGTTAACTCTCGTTTCATCAACACGTTTGTACACTTTTTATAAATTAAGAAAGGACGTAAAAACTCAGTTTCTAATTTTGACCTAACTTGATGACACAATATGACCGTTTCCGTAATAGCTATGAACATGAGGTTTTCACCCCTGGAAAGGCCCTTAAGTCTATTTTTCAGAATGTTAGGCCTCACCCTCTAATTGTTTACCAATTAATAGGAAATGACTTTTTACTCAACATAACTCTTCCCAGGAAGTTTTCTGAAAATGTAACACTTACGGAAACGGTCATAAATCCTAATCTAGAATAGCTTTTAAGTTGATTCCAAAGGGAGATGAAAGCTTATAATGTCTAGTGTTTAATCATGTTTTAAAACCTTAACTCACTGTACAAAAACCTGGAGCAAAACAAGTTTTCCAACAGCCACTCCAGATTTGACCTTCTTCCGTAAAAAGGCCATAACTCCTTCATCTGGAATCGATACTGTTGGGAATTATAATTTGAGTTGATTATGACAAAACATATTAAAGATGGAAGACCTACAAGACAAAGCTGGAATAACATTAATACTGATTGAAGATTAGTCAAACAGTATTTAATGCTCAGCTAAAAGATAAAGATCAACATTAATGCTGATTGAAGACTGGTCAAATAGTATTTAATGATGATTGAAGACTGGTCAAATAGTATTTATGATGATTGAAGACTGGTTAAATAAGTCAAATAGTATTTATGATGATTGAAGACTGGTTAAATAAGATTGATCTTATCTTGTCTTGTAAACCCTACTCCCTCTATTATATAAAGAGGGTAGGCGTCTAGGTTAGAGGTATCCATTTAATAGTAGACTTCTCCAATGAGAGTCTAGAAACGCATAGAGCGTGTGTAGTAGTTAGTAGTAGTAATAGTTTCTTTATCATGTTTGAATAAAGAAAACCTTATTAGTAATGTTGATTGTGTTCTTATTTCATATTCCGCTGTGCTTAATCAATCAATGTTATTCATACCCTAGTTGAGTCCAGATCTTGGATTCTACAATTGGTATCAGAGCCTCGTGGCTCTTGATCTAGGGTTTATAAGGTTTTCCTATGTATTTATTTTTATACCCTCTTTATATAATAGAGGGAGTAGGGTTTACAAGACAAGATAAGATCAATCTTATTTAACCAGTCTTCAATCATCATAAATACTATTTGACTTATTTAACCAGTCTTCAATCATCATAAATACTATTTAACCAGTCTTCAATCATCATTAAATACTATTTGACCAGTCTTCAATCAGCATTAATGTTGATCTTTATCTTTTAGCTGAGCATTAAATACTGTTTGACTAATCTTCAATCAGTATTAATGTTATTTCAGCCTTTGTCTTGTAGGTCTTTCCATCTTTAATAAGTTTTGTTCATAATAAACTCAAATTATAATCTCCCAACAATCTTCCCCTAGTGTTTAATGACAAAACCAATAAGAACAAGCTTCCCCTGAAGCTAATATAGATGAAGAACTTTCCTGAATCCATGCACTCTTCCCCTTTTTGTCATAATCAAATAGGAGTGCATGTATATGGTTAAGTATATGAACAATAAGCTTCCATTAAAAGTATATTAACATCTCTTGAATCACGAACTCAGTAGCATAGATCATCTCTTCTTCAGTACGAAACAAGACATGCTTATTACTATATTTTGTAATAAACTTGTCTTTGGATAATTCTTGTAGTCAATATATGCATGGCGTAATACATGCATTGGCCGATAGTCTCAGTGAGCTCCGTCGCTTTCAAAGGACCCAGGTACTCATAGATCCAATGTCTAAAGGGCTTGTTACGTATCATACATGACCAAATCATTTGTAAAGGAGTTTTCTTCGGTCGTGTAACTTTTACATTCGAATTTATCATGCACTAAACTGTCCAAAAAGAACCATACACATCATCATTATTCGAGATCCAAAGGCGTCTGTTGACTATTACACAAAAATAAATACATAGGAAAACCTTATAAACCCTAGATCGAGAGCCACGAGGCTCTGATACCAATTGTGGAGATCTTTTAAGTCCATCTAGGATATGTTTTACAGATAATATAAATATGCACAGCAGAATAATAAGAACAGTATATTATCAAACAAGGTTTTATTATCATACGTTTCTATCTTGGGGCTACACCACAACTAATTACTAACTATCTAACTATGGTGTACACACACACCTTTACTAATCGACTCTCATATGAAAGCCTGTGTTTTTGGATCGTTTTGACGGTTTAGTGCATGATATAATTCTTGAATGGAAAAGTTACACGCTCCTTTACAAATATTTGGTCGGAGTATGATACGATACAGCCCTTGACATTGGATCTAGGATACTGGTCGTTGATGCGACGGAGCTCACTGAGACTATCAGCCATTGCATGTGATCGCCATGCATATATTGACTACAAGAATTATCCAAAGACATTTTATTACATAATATAGTAATAAGCATGTCTTGTTCGTACTGAAGGAAGAGATGATCTATGCTACTGAGTTCGAGATTCAAGAGATGGTTAATATACTTTTAAGGGGAAGCTTATTGTTCATATACTTAACCATCTACATGCACTCCTATTTGATTATGACAAAAAGGGGAAGAGTGCATGGATTCAGGGGAAGTTCTTCATCTATATTAGCTTCAGGGGAAGCTTGTGCTTATTGGTTTTGTCATTAATCAACTAGGGGAAGATTGTTGGGAATTATAATTTGAGTTGATTATGACAAAACATATTAAAGATGGAAGACCTACAAGACAAAGCTGGAATAACATTAATGCTGATTGAAGATTAGTCAAACAGTATTTAATGATGATTGAAGACTGGTTAAATAAGATTGATCTTATCTTGTCTTGTAAACCCTACTCCCTCTATTATATAAAGAGGGTAGGCGTCTAGGTTAGAGGTATTCATTCATAGATAGTCTCTCCAATGAGAGTCTAAACGCATAGAAAGCGTGTGTAATAGTTAGTAGTAGTAGTTTCTTTATCATGTTTGAATAAAGAAAACCTTATTAGTAATGTTGATTGTGTTCTTATTTCATATTCCGCTGTGCTTAATCAATCAATGTTATTCATACCCTAGTTGAGTCCAGATCTTGGATTCTACAGATACGAAACCGTCCAACTCGCCATATGGAGCTTAAGACTATGCCTATTCAACCATGTCATTTAATCACAGGCTCTAAGCCAAAAGTTTTGAGAAAAACTCACGTTTACCTACTGACCTAAAACAGTCCGCATTTTCTACCTATAACTCAATCCAAAACACTTCCATATCAACAATTTATCCAACACAAAGCCAAAATACATCAATGTCATTCATCGTACATCTATTTCACTTCACTGACACCATCTAACCAAGATCATTCGTAATCAAGACTTGCATGCCCATAAAAACTAAAGATCAAGAACATGCATCACTTGAAAATCAAAACAATAAAAAGGGAGTTTAAGAGAAACATTTATAACTTATAATGGAGTGATTAAAGAGATCAAACACAAACCCTAGGTGGGTTTATGCTCTTGGCCGTGTACACCTAGACCCAAAACCAAACAATCCTTAGCTTTTTCCAACTCTAATCTTGTTTATAATTGCTTAATATCAACTCTTTTACTCCCTAGTAGTCTTCAATTGAATCAAAACTCTAAAAATCTTCAAGTTATTCAAATAAATAATTTTCTAAATCAAAGCATGGTGACTTTTAGTAATGGGGAAAGATTAAGGTTGAAATTATAGGTGATTTGGGATAAAAAGGAGAGGGTTTTATGGAGTTTTGATGATGATGGAGGTGGGTTATGGTTAGCAGACGCCAAGCAGGAGGGGGAGAGGAGAAAAGGAAGGTCGATGGTTTCTATGATTTTGAATTATGGTAGTCTGTGTGTGTATTTTGGTAAGTTATAACTCTTATTGGATAGAATAAGTAAAAAAAATATAAAAGGGGTGTTGTGTTGGCTGATGGGACGAACAAAAAGGAGAGGGAGAGGGAGTGGGCTTGGCCCAATTTTGCTTAACTAGTATTTACTTATAAGTCTCGGGCCCAAAAACCTATCCTAGCACGCTAATTTTTCCTAAATCGCGATTTTCCACTCGGGTGCAATTTATACATAAGAAAAGATGAAAAATATAAAAATAAAAATAAAAATAATTAGGCACTCGAAGCTCGAATACGGAGTCATTGATTTCTCGGTTGTTAAAAACGGATAAATTTTTAAAGCATAGCATTTTTATTTAAAATTGACGATTTTTACTAAAAACGACAAAATAATGAAAAGTAAAATTTTAGAAACTTAGAAAATTTAATATAAGTCAAAATTAATAGTGACCTTAAAATCTGAAATGTTACAGCTACGAATAATCAAAATTGACGATTTTTATCAAGTCGAACAAAAGAATAAAAAAAATGAATTCTAATAAATAAAAAATTTACTCGGGATAAGATATTTATCTTAAATTCGGGTTGTTAAACATATCCACCTTTCTCATTAGCTCCAGAAGTGTAAGCTCTTACCACATTTTGTCTCTTGTGTGGTGGTTGTTGCACATGGTTGTATCTTTATTTATTCTCCTAACTTCTCTTGTTCTCAGCTTGTCTTGCACCAATTGCTCGTACTTTTTGGTCCATCAAACTGTTAGCCAATCGGATTACATCTTGGAGTCTTGTTGGTTCAGCAGAAGTCACATTCCCTTAAATGTTAACTGGGAGACCCCAGATGTATCTCTTAATCTTCTCTTCCTCATCTAGAACCATTTTCGGACATAGCAACGCTAACTCTTAAAAACGTCAAGTATAACCAACAACATCATTAGCCTTCACAATTAGGTTCCACAGCTCATTCTACATCTTCTGAATCTCGTTCCTTAGACAGCACACCTCGATCATCATCTTCATGAGCTCTTTCCAAGGCATTTCATAAGCAACTAATGACATCAAATAACGCCTATTTTATAGCATCATTTATTCCATCTAAATTGCTCGTTTTACATTATTTATGCATGAATTAGTAATTAATGGCTTATATTAGTTATTTTCAGTAAATATGGAGCAACTGGTGAATATTAACTGAAAGGCGCGCATTTTGGAGCTTAAACGAAGAAATCAAAAATCTACTGTTCTGACAACCTATACACCGTATCCATCAAGGAAGATACGGCGTATCTGCGCCTGAACTTCACAAGAAACCACAAAGATTAAAGACCTATACGCCGTATCCAAAAGTTCCCATACGCCGTATTCAAGGATAAGCTCAAGGAATATTCTGAAATATTATAATCATGGTCCCCACTCCAAGAAACCACAATACGCCGTATCCACTTACCCAATACGGCGTATCGATCGAATTTCAGAAGACTATAAATACAAAACCCTAAACACGATTTTAGTGTGTGCTTAATTATATTTTTGAAACCCTAACCACTGAAGGCGATTCTCAGAGGTCAAGAAGAGCAAACAAGGTCTTGCAAAATGCTTAATTCGATAAGAAAAACCTTGTAATCATCTATACTCTAGTAATTATTTATTTTTTGGTGTCATTCGTTTATCACGGTTAGTTTACCTTGGTTGATTTGATTATTATGTTTGTATTCGATACAATGGTTATCGGCTAATACCTTTAGGTATTAGCCATGTTTATGAAAGTTTAATGTTTGGTTTGTTTATCCCAATTGCTTGATTCATCGTTGATTGTTGATTATGTTTATCACATGATATTTGTTTATGTTTGGTTGCGCGGTTTAATTTATTATTCAACTAGATCTAGTGATACGGACCAAGTAATTTAGGTTTAGGACAAAACTCGCGTTTAGTTATATGGAATTGGATTTATAGGACTACAAATTAAAGATCCTAGTGTTCCCCCGGTTATAAAGGATGGTAGGCTAAGTGGTGAATTAGGTTAATACTACAAATGCATCCTATGACCTTGCTTGGGTTTATTATCTGGTCGGTAGACTACCAATACATACAGCTAGAATTAAACATAAGTGGATAAACATTCACACATCTAAGCACAAAAATTCGGGTTTAATTTTTTTCTTATGACTTCTTTTTTACCCACGAATTTGATCTTGTTTAACCACACGAATCAACCACGAATCCACACGTAGCTCTGATGCCAATTGTAGGATCCCGTTAACACTTCACTTCATACAATCGATCACGAAATCGGAACTAGAAATGAGAAAGAGAGAGTTGTTCTAGAGAGAGAAACTAGAGAGAGAATTGAGAGAGAAAAGGAAAAGATATTTTTAGATATTTTCAACAACTAACTTTTCCAAGTGGAAAAGTTCCTTATATACCCCGACACTTAAAAGTGACGCGCGGGATATTTAACTAGGACCCGGGCTCGGGTTTTGCTTGGGATTAAACCCAAAACATATACAATATTAGATTATCTATCGAGCCCGATTCCCGATATTATCCTATTACAACATTAACTAATTAAAGACCGAAGCTCCATCGTAGAGTGACCGAACTTCCTTGTTCGACTCAATAAATTGAGGCTAACAATCTCCCCCGAAGTGAGGTCTTGAACACGGGAATGAGCTTCCTTTATTGACTCAATAAAATTGAGGCTAACAATCTCCCCCGAAGTGAGTTCATTGATGACACTCCTTCATGAGATCAGTGAGATTGCTTTTGTCGTTTAAGCTCGAGTGTTCTTGGTCTTTGTCTTCGTTGTTTGTTGTAAGCTTGTTCCTTCATGCTTTGTGATCTTGACTTTGAGCCTTTGTCATTGTCTTTATCGTCTATGCCATCTTGCGATCTTATGTCTTTGACCAACATGCTCATACTTTTGCATTATCTTGAAAGCTTCAAATCAGAGTTTGCGGAAGTCTTTGTCTTTAAATCTTGAGCTTTCTAGATAGTATGTCTTCAAATCAGAATGGGATTGAGGTTGCCGTTACCACTGTTTGACCTGCAGGTTTACGTTAGTGATAAACGAGAAAATTGATTTGAAAATCAATCGGCTAAACTATGATCAAAACGCTAACTAATCCCCACGAAGTCGTCGCCAAAAACTGATGCGGTTATCGTAATGTGACTTCTAAAAATAAGTTGGGGTTTAACAACGAGCCGAGCGTGCGAGATGTACGCTGTGTGGAAGAGTGTGGGGCGGCGACGATTACAACATACGCGGATGGGGGGTAGTATCCATTGAGCTCAGAAGCGTGTTTACTTATAGCATTGTGTGAGAACACGACAATACCTTAGTATGGGGGATTTTAGTATGTGCTTAATTACACATACCATTTTCCATTAAAAACGGACTTAAATGACTAAAAACGTACCAAAAATACATTGTATTTGTATGTTTTGCATTTGAATTGTGCAGGAACGGATATTCAAAAAGAAAGCCAAAAACGACCAAACCAAGCACGGGATGGAAAAGACAAAGTCAGTCAAAAGTCAGCCACATGAAGAAAATACAACTTAAGGGACTAAAACTGCCAAGCCTCAAGTTGTATTACAAAAGATAAAAAGACAAGGGTCAAAATTGCAAACCGGGCAAAGATTGCATTCAAGTTATATAACTTGAGGGGACAAAACTGCCTACTTACCCAAAAGCCTTCTTTCCCGCCCCAACAAAAACCCAGGTACAACTTGGATGTCGTCCCATACCTTCTACCCTGCAAAACCACTCAACACCCTAGCCAAAATCATTTTATCCACCCTACTATTTCCCCCCAGCTGTATAAAGGCCATGTTGGCAATCCCTCACCATTCCCAAAGCATTTCGATGGCTGTGATTGCCTCCAAAGAAGCACAAAAGAAATTGAAGGCTGGGATTTGCTTTAAAATCACCTCACACAACAAGCACACTTGGTTTTTGCTCTCACAAAAGAAGCACAAGCTGCAAGTCCAAGAGATGAAGACTTCGGCTATAAATAGAGCCTTTTGTAAGCCTTTGAGGCATGTTTTTTTTAGTTTTTAATCCTAAAAATAATTTAGCTTATTCTCAGTTTGTTTTAAGTCATTTACAGCTTCTACTTTCAGCTTTGTAACACTTTTAAGTTTTAATGCAAGTTTGAGGTTTTAAATCAATTTACAATTCCAAAAGTTAAGTTTCTTAATTGTGTTGTGTTCAAAAAGCTCTCAATACAGTTTGTTTATAAGCTGCTTAAATTAAGTAAACTTAAAAAGTTAAGTAGTCAAGAGAAAATCACACAAATCACTCTCAAATATACCACAGCTTATTTTATGGATGATAAGCCAGTTCTGGATGGGCTTATGGACTCTCATTAGCTTGTTTTATACAAGCTAGAGCTTGTAGATTCTTGATTTAGCCCTGTTTTGAGCAAGGGTGTTGTAAGTCTCTCTTTTTCTTACTTTACTTATTTACTGACTTTTATGAACTGCTTATAGTGCTTAGTTGTTAGTTTAAAAGTGATTTGTGCAACTTTCAAGTTAATACTGTTAGTTCACTTGATAAAACTGCTAGTTATAAGTTAAAACTGTTAGACTAATTCAGCTTATTTATGTGCTTATTCTTAATTAAAGTCTTCTTATAAGTGTTTTAACTTGTTATTTGATAATCTGTTTTTAATCAGGATTAAAAGAAAAATGGTTTTTGAAAACTTTCAGGGGTATTTTCAACTAGCAGTACTAACCTGTAGTTAGTACTGCTAGTTCACTTTTGGAACAGTACTAACTTAAAGCTACCAGTACTAACTCCAAGTTAGTACTGGTAGTTCATTTTAGCTTATCAGCTTATTATTTCTGCTTATTTAAGATTTCCTTAGTTTTTTAGAGTAAATTAAACCATTTTCCTTTACTGTCTTTAGGAGTAAGCTTATTTAAGCTTATTTTCCTTTTCAAAATAATTTTAAGAGTTCATCAGTTTTAGTTTTTTAGCTTATTTGTCATTTTAGTTTATTCTAGTTGCTTATTCCTTTTACTAAGTGCTTATTAAGGTTAGGTGAATATCTGTTTTAGCTTATTTGCTTATTTCTTGTTTAATCGTGTTTTGTTAAGGCTAGCAGTACTAACTCCAAGTTAGTACTGGTAGTTAATACTGTTGTTAGTACTGTTGTGTTTATCTTGTTTAATTTAGCTTAATTGCTTTTTGTATTTGCTTATTTAGAGTTAGTTTAGCTTATTTGATTTGTCTTAAGCTTATTTGAGCTTATGTGTGTCTTAGTGTAAAAGTTTTAAGTGTTTTTGCCATTCCTAGCTTTTATTCTTGTTCCAGCTTATGTTCTTTGTTTATTTTTATATGCATTTGCTTATCAGTATTAGTGCCCAAATCATTCCTTGTCATATTCAAACATCAATCATCAATCGTCTTTCGATTTTCCATTTCTAGCCTCGTTGGGACATAACGACCCGGAGACTCTCTATACTGCTTCCGGTTTCTTTGATTTCGCGAATTCTGATCCTTTGCTGTATTTATATTTGTTTTACTTTATCTATATATAAAGAGGGATAAGTTTTTGCGAGTCAAAATTTTGGTGCCGTTGCCGGGGAGGCTGTGAAACGAATTTCGTTACATTTGACAATTTGTGTTTGAATCTGTGAATATTCTCTTCTATAAAAATATAAAAAGTACAAAAATATTTTTCATTTTCTTTTATTAGTATAATTATCATCTAAAAACAAAAGAAAAACCAAAAATATAAAAACATTGTCCATAAAAAAAGAAATAAAATTCACAAATTGGTAAAAAAATACCAAAATATAATATTCTCAATTGAGGTATTATCATAATAACTTCCGGTGAACTTGTTGGTTCCCAACTCGAACAAAAGATTTAAAAACTTGCCATTTGTGTCTCTTACGACATACGGCTCACCTTGAAGAGTTAAACAAACTATAAAGTGGGTATAAGGAGGGTTGTTCCTAGGAACTACGACCCGAAAGGAGAAATAAGCTTCGCGCTATTCCTACTCCTCCGCTCACCTGTGCGTTTATCATTTTTGAGAGCTACCGTGAAGTAAGTAGATTATTTGGTAGAAGTTGTCTTATCTCATTGTCCGGTAAAATACATTGTGAATAAATCATTGAAAAACCAAAAAAATTTAGTGTAAATTTTCTTTTTATATTTCTATTTTAGTGCATGTTGCACTCGCTCTCAAGCTCGTCGTCTACGACAACAACATCGACAACAACAACAAGTTCCTCCGAATCTTGTTGAACCTCCCAATATGCTATGGCTGATATCGAATATGGCAGATTGCTCCAGCTCCCACCGAGGGTACGAGGATGCAATGTTGTTCCTGAAATCGCAGCAGCAAATTTTGAGATCAGGCAGGGTTGCTAACTCTTGTCCAGAAATGCAGTTCTTATCGAACTTGACAAGAGGGACCCACTTTGCCCACCTCCGTTACTTCAATTAAAATAACCTCTACTTTGAGATATCATAATGTCAGTGACCATCATCATTTAAGTTGATTGCCTTTTTCACCTTTCTCTCTCAAGGAGGGCAGCCGGTATGGCTTGGAATGAACCCCTCGATCAATTTCAGAAATGGGATGACCTCGTTGTAATTTCAAAATCATTTTTCAACTATCTAAAACGACAAATCTTCGGAACGAAATTACCAATTTCAAAACAAAGATTTGATGAAGTCGTTTATTGAGGCTTGGGATCGATTCAAAGATCTTCTCGAGCATGGTCCATATTCATGGATTCTCGGGCTTCACCAACTTGATACATTTTACAATGCTTAAATTCAATGGTCAAGACTCTTTGAACTCCGCCGACCAGGGTGGTTACTTTTTGGACAAAAAAGGCTCCGCGATTACTCAAGCATCATCGTGAGCAAGTCCAAAAGTTCGTCACTCCCGACGCAAAGCCATTGTTGCTAAAGTGAGTAAAAACATGAGGCTTCCACCTCGGGCAAGTATCCCAGATGTGTGCTGAATGAAAGTTATGGTTAAGCCTACTTCTCGACAAGCAGACATCTCCAGTTCCAGCTCCCGCTCCCGTAAAAGCAGTTGAGCAAAGTTGTGTTACCTGCGGTGGTGCCCACTCATATCATAATTGTCCGGCTACCAATAGCAACAATCTACCGAGATAAATACAAGAATACGTCTCGCAAGCAGCCGCAGGTAAATTTTTCAACCAGGAAATGTCCGGTTACGTCCGACCACCAAATGGCAAACCAAATCAGGACACCCGATTTGCCTCCCATTACAACACAACAAGCCAAGCCAACAATCAGAATGTTGGAAACCAAAACCAAAACCAAAAAAACCGTGGAAATGGCTACAGCAAGGGTCAAATCAATGACCTCAGGTTTCAATCAACAAGCCCCAATGTATCAACCCCAGTTAATTCAACCCCAGCTTACCAAGCTCCAGCTAATCAAGCTTCGGGTGTGTCAAAAAATTGATTTTGAGAAGCTATTTGTCAATGCTAATGTGTCGGTTATGAAAAACATGCAAAACCAATGACCAACTATAACCGACTTGCCATCACCAAATCGTTAAATTCCAACCATGCCTTCTACTTCAAGTTCGGCTCTTTCCTAGCAAATCCATTGCTAGCCCGAAGGGTGAATTGAAAGCAATCACCTCCAGAACGGTCGTTTCATATGATGGGACCTAAATTCCACCTCGGTGGTGGAAAGTTGAAAAACGAGGTAACAAGGACACGGTACTTCCTAACGAAGTTACCAAATGGACGTCAAACCTCCGATAAGCTAAGTGATTGAACCAGTTGTCAGGCCTGGAACCAAGCGACTTTACCATATAATCTAGGGTAAACAAGGAGAAAATCCGCGAAAAGGACACTTTTAGCTTTGAAATTATGGAAATTTTTGGATGCTCTCCTGCACTATGCTAAGTTTGCACCAATTGTTTCAGAAAGCTTTGAACAACAAAGACAAGATCTTGGAATTAACCAAAACACCGGTTAATGAAAATTGCTCGGCAGTCATCCTAAAGACATTTCCCAAAAAATTAGGAGACCCGGGTCGATTTCTGATACCTGTGATTTCCCAGAGTTGGATGAATGCTTGGCCCTGGCGATCTGATGCATGCATCCATCTTATTGCCACTCTCCGTGGTGCTTTGAAATAGCTTAATCTCCAAGACATGAACCAAAACTAGGTGATACTCGAGTTAGCCGACCGATCGATCTCTACTCCCACCGGCATAGCGAAGTATGTTTTGTAATGTTGGAACCTTTATACTTTTTAGCCGATTTTGTGGTAGTTGACTATGATGCCGACCCTAGAGTCCCGTTGATTTTAGGAAGACCATTTTTAAGAACGGCAAGAGCCTTGATTGATGTACACGGTGAAGAGATGACCTTAGTCATGATGACCAATCCGTTGATTTCAGTAGGTGATACGAAAATTTTCTCTACAATGGCCATGGAAACAGTTAACAAGTCGACTTTATTAACTATAGCGTGTGAGGAATATTCTCAAGAGGTTTTAGGTTTCTCGGAAGTATTAGCAAATGGAAATTCCACTCCTTACTTTGAACCGATTGTTGATACCACTTCTCCCACCCTCACTCCATTCGAGGGTAGTGATTTCATTCTTGAAGAAATCGAGGCTGAACTTTCTGATACTTCGTATAAGTCAGGAATTGATGATGCCGAATGTGATCCCGAGAAGGACATTCTTCTTCTTGAAGCTATCCTAAATAGTGAGCCCTTATCACCACTTCCCAACCATGCAAATTATTTTCCTGAGGTTAGAAAAGAACTTAAGATTTGTGAAGCCAAAACCGATGAAACATCAATTGATGAACCTCCCGAGGTCGAGCTCAAGGACTTACCTCCCCACCTCGAATATGCATTTTTGGAGGGTGACAACAAGTTACCAGTCATAATTGCTAAAGATTTGAGTGTCGGGGAGAAAGCCGCTCTCATAAAGGTGTTGCAGTCCCACAAGCGAGCCATCGCTTGGAAACTCTCCGATATCAAGGGTATTAACCCGGAATTTTGTACTCACAAAATTCTAATGGAAGAGGACTACACACCAGCGGTCCAACATCAGAGACGGGTAAACCCAAAAATCCACGATGTCATAAAAAAAGAAGTTGAAAAACTTCTTGACGCTGGATTAATTTACCCTATCTCGGATAGTCCCTGGGTAAGCCCGGTACACTGTATACCAAAGAAAGGTGGTTTTACCGTAGTTGAGAATGAGCAAAATGAGTTGATCCCAACTCGATTAGTTACGGGATGGCGGGTATGCATTGACTACCGAAAGTTGAATGAAGCCACCCGAAAGGACCATTTTCCACTACCATTCATGGACCAAATGCTCGAGAGGCTTGCGGGAAACGAATACTATTGTTTTCTCGATGGTTTCTCGGGTTATTTTCAAATACCCATCGACCCAAATGATCAGGAAAAGACAACATTTACTTGCCCATACGGAACCTTTGCCTACCGCCGCATGCCCTTTGGCCTCTGCAATGCACCAGGCACATTCCAGAGATGTATGATGGCAATCTTCCACGACATGATCGAAAAAACGTTGGAAGTGTTTGTGGATGACTTTTCGGTTTTTGGAAGTTCTTTCTCTACATGCCTAACCCATTTGGAAAAGATGCTTAAGCGGTGTGAAGA